>JAOWBW010000066.1:2086677-2213549 GCA_026119855.1 Campanula takesimana | reverse complement strand
ATCAAACTGACGAGTCAAATGAATGTAATCGGTTCTTTCAAAACCGACAAGAAAGCAAAGTCATTCGGTTTAAACATATTAACCGCCATCAGATTAGAGAGACATCAGTTTCATGAATAACCGCTGAAGACATAAGGTAAGTCGGTTTGCTCAATCAAACTGCTTAGGTATGAAATTGTATTTTAGTCCCTACTTTATGTCATATCAATTATAAGACCCTTTTGCAATTTTCTCTGCCGCATTAAATTCTATGTGGCGTGGGACGCCATCTGGAGATAATCGTGCGCCGTTCTCGTCGTTCCATTACCCGAGGAACAGTTAATTGAGTTATAAGACAAAGTTTATTTCTTTTTACCTTTTACCTCTTCCTCATTTGCGCGTATGCTCTCTCTCTCTCTCATCTGCACTCTATTCTCAACCTCCAATATTTCCCATACTTCTTTGAAATTTAAAATGGCACTAAGAAATCTTCAGACCCTTCTGCTCCATCTACATCTAAAACATCCAAGGCGATATGGTATGATTTCTTGAACCTTCACTCTAGCATTTCATTTTTTTCCGCCATTGTTGTTCGAAAAGCTTGTCGTCTTCTCATATTTTTTTTTGCTTTTTCTTTCAATTTTTGGTTGATTTTGATTACGTATGTTCACATATGCTGGGTTTGATGTTTATTTCATGTCTTTTGCTCAACTTTTGAACAATTTTGATTTTTGGGTTTTTCGGTGTTCATTCGTATTTATTTTGATACTATGTTCTGGTTTATTATTTGAACTCGTTATTCTAGAACTTTGTTAGTATCTGCATTTTTCGAGTCTTTTGGTATACTTTCTTTCTTAATTTGGTTGTTTAGCATGTTTATCCCTGTTCATCATGTTCTTCATGCATTCAAATGCTTTTTCAAATTCTTTCTATGTCTAGTTTTGGGTGTTTACCATTTTACCCCTGTTTTACTTCAACCGCTATTTCATTGTTAGGATTCCTTGTAGAAGTTTGAATGGTTGGCTTATTCAATGCTTGCATCAAACTCTTACTAACTTTGATTATTTTTAGGATGAAACCAATTTGTACCTGGATCTCAGATCATCAAAGCCGATTTGAAGCTGATGTAGTTGGAAGAAAACTGCTCGCCCTACTGGAATCATCAAAACTGCTGCCCTTATTCCAGTTAGATAAACCGAAGTTTGACAAGAGGGTTTGTGCAGAATTCTTTGACAATGGGATCGTCTGTGAGGTACCCCTGCTGAATGGTAAAGGTGAAGAGATCAGAGACTTAGAATCTGGGGAAGTGAAGATTGAAAATGCCATCAAGTCCACTGTAAGGACAAAGGATGTGGTGTTATCTGCTTCAAAGGTTGCTATTTTGGCTGGACTGGAGAATTCTGGAATTCTTTCTATCAAACCAGATTAGTCAGCAGAACTACTGAGGAGCTCTTGGGGGTCTCTGTCTTCAACACTAAGTCCACCCTAAGAAGGAGTTTGGAGAAGTTATGGGATGATGTTGTGTGACTTAGTGGATACTGGAGTGATGTGCAAGAATGGCAATCACAACAATTTCACTTCTGAGCAGTACAACTACTGCGTAGCTATCTACAAAGGAAGAAGCTGCACTGGGCCAAGGATCATCATGCAAGAAATGATCAATGCCCTCAGCCGCCACACATCTGCCAAAGCCGCTGGTAAAACAAAGATCAGAACTCACTGCAGGCTCGTAACCAAGTTCCTTCATCAGGATTCTGTGATCTTTAAGGCTTCTGTGGCCAATGAAGCTGAGTGGGTGCAACCTAATGAGAAGACCTTGTTTGGTGCTTCTAAGCTTGATGCTTTCAGAACCGCGTTTGGATGGCGGTTTGCACAAGCGGTATGGACTTCTGATCCTCTGCCTGAAGAAAAGAGAGGACCCTTTCCTGAGGCTCGGCTAAATAAGTCAGGCAAACCTTATGCCGGTGCCATAGCAGATCAAGCCGCTGCTACTAGAGCTAGAGAACAGCTCAAACTGCCACTTTGAATAGGCTAGGAGTTAGCCTGGATGGAACTGAGGCTCCGTTGAGAGGGAGTCTGCGGTTGAGGGGGAGCCTGCAATCCCTGCGGCTCACCTAAGGAAACCGCGGCTCCAAGAAAGAAGAAAGCCAAAGTAACTGAAACTTCCAAACCCTCATCCATTCTTCCTCCAAAACCGACCTTACCAAAATCCTTCCTCATTCTATCCAATCCCTCTTCTGAACCGCTTCCACCTTACTCTAAACCAATTCCCTTTCACAAACCAACTCCTCCTATCTTCTAAACCTCAGATAAAACCTTATCCCCATCAAGCTTAATGCTGAAAATCAATGAACTTTGCACAAGATGTAAACCTATTGAGAAAACTGAAAGCCTCCACCTCTGAACCTAAACCTATCTCACCTCCAAAATCCCCTCTCAAACTGCCAACTGTTCAGTTCACTGAAGAACAATTGCAGCTAATCTTTTCTGCCCTTCCACCTTAAACCCTCCACTCAAACCGAGCCTGAGCAGACCAAAGTGTCTGAGGCTGCGGTTCCAGTTGAACAAGCCGAGGTATCTACAAGTGCGGTTCAGCTGAGCAAACTGATGAGTTTGAGGCTGCAGTATTGCCTGAGCAGACTGATGTGTCTGAGGCAGTTCAAGATGAACTGAGCAAGATGATGAAATTTTGAGGTTCAACCGCTGAAGAAGAGAGAAGGTTAGTGAAGAAATATGACTTTGTGGAGCACTGGCAATCAAGGCCACCTGGTGCAATGGACTTCACTGAAGCTTCTGACAAGAAGGATCATTCACCCACTGAAAGCCCATTTGCAAAGGAGTTGAGAGAAAGGGCTGAAATGAGAAAGGCTGGGATAGACCCCATGCTGGTTGAAACCACTACTCCTTCGTTGAAACGAAAGCTGGAGTTTGATTCACCAGAGCACACTCCTTTACCTTCTGAATCCCCTACACTGCCTTTTGCTTTAGCAGTTCAACCGTTGGCTCAACCGCAACTGATCAACATCTCTGCCCCTTCGGTTCTGCCTGAATTCACTGTTGCAGTTAGGTCTCCCAAACCGCGTGTTTGAAAAGGAAGTGTGCACAGGACATAGCGGGTTACCTGAAGAAGCTTAGAGCTACTACTTCCAAAGCCAACCGCCATGGAGCCATCATCAGAGCCGCCAACAAGCATGAAGAGCAACAACTCAAGTGTGGTCGTCCAAATCATTTTGCAATCTTTCCAGCCGATGAGTCTCAAGCTGCTTCAGATCAACTGATTGCTTCAACTCTGATCAAATTATTGAAGATCTGGCAGTTGAGTTCATCTTCTCTCTCTGCTCTCAATTTTTCTTTAGAATAAACTGCATTGTCTTTCTTATCTATATAGATGGCAGTTCTCTCCTTATTTTTTCCTTTCCTCTTTCTAAAACCCAATTCTTTCCATTTCCTCTTCTCTTCCTACACTTCATTTTCTATCATTCCTTTCCCTTCCTCCTCTTTTGAAACTGATCCTGTGAAGATTCAGTTTGTGCTGGATTCTTTCCTTACCCAATATGCATTTCTTTCCTCTCTGCCCTTCCTTGTTGATGCCATTAAGAGGGAGAATGCTGTTGACCCTAGGATTGGGAGAATGGAATTCAAAATTGAAACCCTTTTGGAGAATCAGCTCAAGTTAGAACAGAAGGTTGAAACTTTGAATGAGCTGACTTCTCTCAGACTTGAAGCGGCCCAAGAATGAATGAGGCTCTGGAGAAGAAGTTAGACCAACTAGCTGATCTAACGGTTTCATCAACTGACTACTTAGTTCAGTATGCCAACGACCTGAAAAAGCTTTCTGAGAAAATCTTAGAGAAGGTAAATGAACCGACCCATCTACGTCTCAAGTCAACCGAATATGTGTTTGAAACCGCCAGCATAGTTGAGCCTTCTGATGCTCAAACCGTTGTCCAAGCCGCCGCTAGGGTTTCTGATAGAACTGATTAGAATTCTTTCTATCTTTTGTAATCAGTTTTTGACTTTCATTATTTTCCTTGTAATTTGTAACTTCTAAAACCTTTGAAGGATTATAATGAAAATGAATGCACTGCATCCAATATTCCAAAACTTTGTTTATTCAAACTACTTATTTGTGGAACAATGCATTTCTAAAAACTCATGCACTATTCATCATGAAAAATTTTCTAAGTGTATGTGTTTTAAACAGTCAGTTTAAACATGCATATCTGATTCTCATAATCATATCTCTTTATATGCATCTGAATGAATATCTTATCTATCTGTGTTTCATTTCCTTTGTCTTTGATAGATTATAAATCTATGGTATAGCATTGTGTGTGCATTTGACTTGGGACATGCAGTTTAAATACATACTCATTTGAGCATGTTCTTACCAAGTACAATGTTTGCTCTATCATAGTGTGGTAATGGCATCAATCAAATAGGGGGAGATTGTTAGGATTCATTGTTAGTACACCCACCTAATTTGATTGACCCATTCCACGTGTCTTTTTATGGACTTTAGGTTTACTTGTAATGAAGTTTTACTTAAATTTTTAGACAAGTCCATTTCAGATTTTTAGTAGTTAGGCTGAGTTATGATCGGTTTACTCTTAGCGGTTTAGAGTCCCTCAAGCTGCCGTCTTCAAACCGCCAGCATGGTGCCTTAAGTCCTTCATCAAACCGCAGTTTGTGTCTTTGATGAAACCGCATTTCAAGTTCATTCATGAAACCGCACATGCATCTGGTGGAACCGCCGACCAAGATATGAAGAAGTTATTGCTGTCATTTACTCCTTGAAGACAAACATTCGCTTTTCAACCATAAAAATGAATGACTGGTGACTTGTCCTTAAACTTCAAGTCATGGTTCAGTTATTCTGGGAATGTCGGTTTGTCTAGCTTTTGAAAAGTTACCGTTGTACTTTTCAACAACTAAAAGGACAATGTCAGGTAGTGATCCAACAACTTCCTGCCATAAAGCAAAAGCAAAGGACGACAGTGACAGGTCAACCAATGGGATTGTAACAGCGCATTAAACCGCCATACAATGACTCACCTCATTGTCCAACGGTCACTAATGCCTTCACTATAAATAGCCTTCATTGTTCAACATTGAAGGTTGCTGAGCTTGAAAGAGAATATCCCAAGTATTCAAGTTTGCTTTGAAGATTGAAAACACAGATACTCATATCTTCATCATCTCCTTAGCAAACCCAGAGTTCTTCATTAAAGCTTCTGTTGGGTTTCCAAGTAACATGCGCAGCGGAATATAGCAATTAAAATTTTAAGAAACCCAAAGCCATGGATCCGTTCATATGATTAAATCAAATACAACAAGATGAATAGAGGAATAACTAACCCTTGATGGCTATGAATTTTTTCTCTTGGTCTTTGGTGGAGTTATTTGAAGACTTGATCACGATCACAAAGCTTGAACACGAACTTTGAAGATAATGATTTTCACCCTCTAGCGGTATCCACACTTCGAACGAATATCAAAGGAGCTTCTTTGATCTTGGTTGCTAGACCAATATTATGAAACACACTTTCACAATACAATAAAGAACTATATGGAATTTATTTGTGAATTATTTTGTTCCTCAATCAAAGATATCTTAGAACAAAATAAAATCTCTCTCAAACTCTTTGAGACTCACAAAAGCACTAGTCCATATGGTCTGGCCGAATTGGGGTTTTTATACACAATTAAGACCTATTCCAAATAGGTAACTTGTGTCAAAAACCATTCCTAATCGAATTAGGAAATTTCCAATCGGGAGCACCAGGCGCCCGCCTGGTACCACCCAGGCGCCCGCCTGTTTGGGCAGAAACTCCAGTTCTTTTCTGGCTTGAATAGGCGCCCGCCTGGTGCAACCCAAGCACCCGCTTGGTTGACCAGGAGGCCCAGATCTCTCCAGAAATTTCTTGGAAGTCCTCCGACCCTAAATGCCAATATAGTCCTTTTATTTAAGATTCGTTCTATTGTGTGTGACCCTCTAGGATTATACTAAGTTGGCAATGGGCTCAAACATGATTCCATAAGATATGATTAGGTTCTAGCAAACCGTCATACCTACCCAAATAGTATAACTAGATACAAGTTCGCATTCCTCTTAGAATATGTCACAATCCTTTTGTCCACGATGTCATTGAACACAAGTCATGGTCAAACAGTCAACTTGTTTTGTTCAATACTTTCTCGATTCCGAATATGTTGATAATTCAAATGCTATTGATCCAATCAATCCATTTGAGTCCGGCCGAACATTTCATCAACATCATTCCTTCGAGGGGCCCAAGCTTGACATCTCTCCGTGGAGGGACAAATCCATTTAGCTTATTATTCTTCCCAACGGGAATCCGATTATGCCAATCATACCCTTTATAACTACCGTATTAAGGTAGCGTTTGAATATGTCAAACACAATGTTCATCGAGTGGAAGACTATAATAACTTCATGTCTAAGGATTCAAATGACATAACTAATATGAGATATATGTACGACATAGACCATGACATAAATCTCATACAGCGGGTCATGTCCAGTACCTTGTTCCAAACAAGTACCCATAAATCTAACATGATCATCTCATGATCATTTAGCCTTTATACTAGTGCTTAACAAGTACTAGGGACGGAGATTATTATAAGTAAACATGAACAACAATAATAATCAAAACATCTCTTTATTGATATGAAATAAATGATAACAATTACAACGTTTATTAAACGTGCCTAGGGCACCACTACCAACAATCTCCCACTTGCCCTAGGCCCAATCTCCCATGTATCTAATACCCATGGACCTAACATGACCATCATGTTTAGCTTGTGGAAGTCCCTTTGTTAGCGGGTCCGCAACATTGTCATCAGTAGGTACTCTGCATATATTTACGTCTCCCCTATCAACGATTTCTCGAATGATATGAAAACGCCTAAGTATGTGTTTGGATTTTTGATGTGCTATTGGTTCCTTTGCTTGAGCAATAGCACCATTATTATCGCAATAAAGGTCTATTGGATTAGCAATACTAGGAACCACTTCAAGTTCAGTTATGAACTTCTTAATCCAAACAGCTTCCTTTGCAGCATCCGATGCAGCAATATACTCAGCTTCTGTTGTAGAATCAGCGGTTGTACTTTGCTTGGAACTCTTCCAGCTTACAGCTCCACCATTTAATATAAACACAAAACCCGATTGCGATCGGCTATCATCTTTGTCGGTTTGGAAGCTTGCATCCGTGTAAGCATTTACAACGAGATCATCTTCCATTCCTCCATAGACTAAAAACGAGTCTTTAGTTCTTCTCAAGTACTTAAGAATCGCTTTTACAGCTATCCAGTGATTTTCGCCAGGGTCGCATTGGTATCTACTTGTCATGCTCAAAGCATAAGATACATCCGGCCTAGTCTGGACCCAATTGCCGAAGCATATGGAACATCATTCATTTTCTCACGCTCATCTTTTGTCGTAGGACATTGAGTCTTGCTTAGAGAAACTCCATGTAACACGGGCAAGGTTCCTCTCTTAGAATTTTCCATACGGAATCTTCTAATGACCTTGTCAATGTATGTACTTTGGCTTAAACCAAGTAGCCTCCTTGATCTATCTCTATAGATCTTAATGCCAAGAATATATGCGGCTTCACCCATATCTTTCATTGCGAAGCACTTTCCTAACCAAGTCTTCACATATTGAAGTGTAGGAATGTCGTTTCCAATGAGCAATATGTCATCCACGTATAAAATAAGGAATAGCACTATGCTCCCACTAATCTTCTTGTATACACAAGGCTCATCTTCGTTCTTGATGAAGCCAAACTCTTTGACCGATTCATCAAAACGGAGATTCCAACTCCTTGAAGCTTGCTTCAATCCATAGATGGATCTTGCAATTTGCATACCTTAGAATCTTGTTCAAAACCTTCTGGTTGTGTCATATACACATCCTCTTGGAGTTTTCCATTCAGGAAAGCGGTTTTGACGTCCATCTGCCATATTTCATAGTCATGATATGCGGCAATGGCAAGCAAAATTCTTATAGACTTGATCATTGCTACGGGTGAAAAGGTCTCATCATAGTCAATACCATGAACTTGCCTATAACCCTTCGCTACAAGCCTAGCTTTGTAAGTATGCACCTTCCCATCCATGTCGGTCTTCTTCTTGAAGACCCATTTGCATCCTATGGTTTTTACACCTTCGGGTGCATCAATCAAATTCCAAACTTGATTGTCTTGCATGGATTGCAATTCGGATTCCATGGCTCCAAGCCACTTGTCCGAATCAGGAGAAGACATCGCCTCTTGGTAGGTTGACGGTTCATCATTCTCAATGATTTCTACCTCATTACTATCCGTTACGAGAAATCCATATCTCTCGGGCTCGGATCGTAACCTACTAGATCTGCGAGATGCTTGTGTATTTTGAACAGGTTCCACAACTCCTTGTGGTTCTTGTTCTTGTTCCACCATTGGTTCAATGTTATTTTCTGTGTCTCGAATTTCTTCAAGATTTATTTTACTCCCACTGATTTCTTTGGAGAGAAACTCTTTCTCTAGAAAGACGCCAGTTCGGGCAACAAACACTTTGTTGTCCTCTCGGTTGTAAAAGTAATATCCTTTAGTTTCCTTAGGATATCCCACGAAAATACATTTATCAGATTTGTGTGCTAGTTTGTCAGAGATAAGTCTCTTGACATAAACTTCGCAACCCAAATCCTCATGAAAGATAAACTAGGTTTCTTTCCACTCCACATCTCATATGGAGTCTTTGGAACCGATTTAGTTGGAACTTGATTTAGTGTGAAAGCAGCGGTTTCTAGAGCGTAACCCCAAAAGGATATTGGAAGATCAACTTGACTCATCATTGATCGAACCATGTCTAACAAAGTCCGATTCCTCCTCTCGGACACACCATTCCATTGTGGTGTTCCAGGTGGAGTCAATTGTGAAACTATTCCACAATTCTTTAGATGATCATCAAATTCTTGACTTAAGTATTCACCACCTCGATCTGATCGAAGTGCCTTTATACTTTTACCAAGTTGGTTTTCTACTTCATTTTGAAATATTCTAAATATCTCAAATGCTTCACTTTTATGTTTCATTAGGTAAACATACCCAAATCTACTATAATCATCAGTGAAGGTTATGAAGTATTGAAATCCTCCCCTAGCATTGCTACTTAATGGTCCGCATACATCGGAATGTATCAACCCCAATAAGTCGCTTGCCCTTTCACCCAACTTGGTAAAAGGTGTCTTAGTCATTTTTCCAAGAAGACACGACTCACAAGTATCATATGACTCTAAGTCACATGAACCCAAAAGTCCGTCCCCATGGAGTTTTGAGATACGCTTCTCATTAATATGACCAAGACGGCAATGCCACAAATAAGTATGATTTACATCATTAGGTTTAGATTTCTTATTTACATGATAGACATTATTTTCATTCTTGACATCCAAGATATAAAGGCCATTAAATGAATTAGCAATACCATAAAGCACATCATTTAAATAAATAGAAAATTTCTTATTCTCAATAAGAAACTTAAAACCTTCATTATCCAAACAAGAAATTGAAATAATATTTCTACTTAAATCCAGAACATAATAACAATTGTTCAAAACAATAATTAATCCGGAAGGTAAAGTGACTTCATAAGTCCCTACGGCTAATGCAGCAACTCTTGCTCCATTCCCCACACGTAGATCTACTTCACCTTCTTTAAGCAGTCTCCTATTCTTTAATCCCTGCACATTTAGACAAATGTGAGAACCACATCCGGTATCCAATACCCAAGAATCAGTGGTAGAAAGGAGAATATCTATCATATAGATACCTGAAGTCGACGCAGCCTTGCTGCTCTTCTTCTTCTTTTGCTCTTCCAAGAAAGCCTTGCAATTACGTTTCCAACGACCAATTTCTTGACAATGGAAACAGATTGCATCCTTTTGTGAATCAGGTTTTGCCTCAGAAGCCTTGGCAACCTTTGCCTTGCTTATCTTGGGTTTGACAACTTTTGCCTTACCCTTTCCTTTGGCACTAGCCTTCTTCCCATCATGAACCAAAAGCACGGGAGAACCTTTCTCCACAATTTTCATCTCTGCAGTTTTGAGCATCCCATGCAACTCAGAGAGATTCTTATCCATTCCATGCATGTTATAATTCATCACAAACTGATTATAACTTTTAGGCAATGAATTAAGAATGAGATCCGTGGCTAGCTCCAATGGGATTGGATAGCCAAGTTTCTCAAGGTGCTCTACATAACCTTTCATTTTAAGAAAGTGAGGACTCACTTGTTGCCCTTCATTCATTTTACTAGTAGTGAATGCAACAATGGTCTTGTACCTCTCTTGCCTAGCTTGCTCTTGAAACATGGTTCTCAACTCCACGCCTATCTCATAGGCTTCCAAATGTTCCAAACTTTGTTGGAGTTTTGAACACATAGCAGCAAGCATGAGACAACTTACATCTTTAGAATCATTACGATGTTTCTTATAATTGTCTCTTTCTACCCTAGGGGCAGTAGGCGGTGGTTCAGCAGGGAGAGGCCCATCGAGAATGTACAACTTATCTTCTTGCCTAAGAACAATTCTTATGCTTCGGATCCAATCCATAAAGTTTGTACCATTCTCTTCGAGCTTATCCTTCTCAAGGATCGATCGCAACGACATTGATTGAGTGTTATTAGTCATTATCTACAAATATGCAAAAAATTTCCAAAATTTAATAAGTACCGGTTTTCATTAAAGAGATAAACAATGTATTTTAAAACAAAATACTCCCACTAAATTATATAACCTTCATATACATCCAATGTATAATATAATTTAAATGGGTTAAGATCCAACTTTAATTTAATTTCAAGTCCGCTAAGGCGGATTACACAAAATCAAATTAATTAGGTAGACAACTCTTGTCAATCATATCTCATATGACTCTTAGTTCCTTTTATGAGATTCTTTTAGAAATCCAATTTCAAAAGGCATGTTAAACCTCATCTTTGCCTAGGCCCAAAACTGTTTTGACGCCCAATTAAGTCTAACCATTTTAAACGCATAGTTAATGTGTCCCGCTAGGGCGTGCCCACATTATCTATCTTGCTCATACATAAATAAATTTAATGCATCTCGCTAGGGCGAATCTACATTAGAGTCACTTATGTACTAACAAGTGTTTTAATCATGGCATGGCAATAAAAGACTTAAAACTTTCTTTGAAGGTTCATCACATATAGCATATAACACATTTATGAGCACATAATATAAACATGTTACACATCAAGTTTAGCCACTAAATTAATCCCATTAATTTAAGCATAATATTTATGTGTCATTAGTTTCTCTATAATTATGAGGATGAGACTATTTCAACTTTGGTTATTATCTCCAAATCAAGACAACAAGAAGTGCAGTCGAACTAAGCCATTAGGCAACCACAATCCCGCACTAATTCAAGAAACCAAGAAAGTAGTCCATGTGGCCGAAACTAAGCAATAGATGGTCTCGATGAACGTAGGCCAATTGCATTCACAATTCCACATGGATCTCCAATCATTGAATCAAGAACTTTGTTTCTCAATTTTAGCAATTATGAACTCTTCATAATTCTAACTTTGTTTTATCTTTGAAACTTTGATTGCGATCAATTTTGGGAAACACAATCTCGATGAACGCAGATTAGCCATCCAAAACTTGAACCAATCTAGGAATCACAAGACTAAAACAAATAGGAAAATCAAACCCCAAAATCCACACATAAACCAACTACCCAAAACCCATTCCAGATCAGCAAGTCTGAAGTGGTCTTGTTACTGGTTTTGTTGGATTTATCGAAAAATTCCAGAATCAGATTTTGAACAAAATCAGAACATTCTGGCCTAGCGAGCGCGCGCCTGGTCCATCACGGGCGGGCGCCTGCAACGCGCGCGCGCCTGGTCCAGCGTGGGCGAGCGCCTGTATGGTCAGAATGGTATGGAATTTTCAAGTTCGAAAATTTTGTCTCAAAATTATTTTTCCCCGATTATTAAAACTTTGATCCAATCAAAATCAATAATCGAAATAATTCAGAATCCACCATAATTTTATTGCGATTGAATCGTGCGATTAAAGTTGGAAAAACAATAAACCACATAAAATCACAAAACACATAAACATCATATAATCCAATATTCATATCATGCTTGGCACATAAACAATTTATATACACACAACATGATCCAAGTATTGAATTAATCAACATGAACGGGGCTCTGATACCACTGTTGGGTTTCCAAGTAACATGCGCAGCAGAATATAGCAATTAAAATTTTAAGAAACCCAAAGCCATGGATCCGTTCATATGATTAAATCAAATACAACAAGATGAATAGAGGAATAACTAACCCTTGATGGCTATGAATTTTTTCTCTTGGTCTTTGGTGGAGTTATTTGAAGACTTGATCACGATCACAAAGCTTGAACACGAACTTTGAAGATGATGATTTTCACCCTCTAGCGGTATCCACACTTCGAACGAATATCAAAGGAGCTTCTTTGATCTTGGTTGCTAGACCAATATTATGAAACACACTTTCACAATACAATAAAGAACTATATGGAATTTATTTGTGAATTATTTTGTTCCTCAATCAAAGATATCTTAGAACAAAATAAAATCTCTCTCAAACTCTTTGAGACTCACAAAAGCACTAGTCCATATGGTCTGGCCGAATTGGGGTTTTTATACACAATTAAGACCTATTCCAAATAGGTAACTTGTGTCAAAAACCATTCCTAATCGAATTAGGAAATTTCCAATCGGGAGCACCAGGCGCCCGCCTGGTACCACCCAGGCGCCCGCCTGTTTGGGCAGAAACTCCAGTTCTTTTCTGGCTTGAACAGGCGCCCGCCTGGTGCAACCCAAGCGCCCGTTTGGTTGACCAGGAGGCCCAGATCTCTCCAGAAATTCCTTGGAAGTCCTCCGACCCTAAATGCCAATATAGTCCTTTTATTTAAGATTCGTTCTATTGTGTGTGACCCTCTAGGATTATACTAAGTTGGCAATGGGCTCAAACATGATTCCATAAGATATGATTAGGTTCTAGCAAACCGTCATACCTACCCAAATAGTATAACTAGATACAAGTTCGCATTCCTCTTAGAATATGTCACAATCCTTTTGTCCACGATGTCATTGAACACAAGTCATGGTCAAACAGTCAACTTGTTTTGTTCAATACTTTCTCGATTCCGAATATGTTGATAATTCAAATGCTATTGATCCAATCAATCCATTTGAGTCCGGCCGAACATTTCATCAACATCATTCCTTCGAGGGGCCCAAGCTTGACATCTCTCCGTGGAGGGACAAATCCATTTAGCTTATTATTCTTCCCAACGGAATCCGATTATGCCAATCATACCCTTTATAACTACCGTATTAAGGTAGCGTTTGAATATGTCAAACACAATGTTCATCGAGTGGAAGACTATAATAACTTCATGTCTAAGGATTCAAATGACATAACTAATATGAGATATATGTACGACATAGACCATGACATAAATCTCATACAGCGGGTCATGTCCAGTACCTTGTTCCAAACAAGTACCCATAAATCTAACATGATCATCTCATGATCATTTAGCCTTTATACTAGTGCTTAACAAGTACTAGGGACGGAGATTATTATAAGTAAACATGAACAACAATAATAATCAAAACATCTCTTTATTGATATGAAATAAATGATAACAATTACAACGTTTATTAAACGTGCCTAGGGCACCACAACCAACAGCTTCAAGCCTTCAAATCATCACAACTCAGCCTTGCACAGAAAGTAATCATTTGCTCACCATCACTTAGATATTTTGAAGTCTTGATTTCTTTCCACACTACACACCCGGAGTATATTTTCTTATAGATTATATACCTCGAAAACACAGGTTGTTATAATAGCATTGTTAGGTTAGATTGTTTATTTAGAGTTTGGATTCATTTGTAATCTTGTAATAACTCCTCTAAATCAATACAAGTCTAGTAGCTATTAGAAAATCCTAGGCTAACCACCTAGGTAGAGGACGTAGTTCTTTCAAAACGAACCTCTTCAAATTGTGTGTCCTTGATCTTTATTTTCTGTCTTGTCATTTACATTTATGTTTATGAGCTTTATTTACTTTCATATGAAATGACTTGATAAATGATTTGCATACTTTTGTGATACTTCAGTTGTGCCCTGTCAGTTGCATCATTCCTTTTCAACCACTTAAACCGCCCAACCCTTTATAATTCAGTTTGGACAAAACCGCAAAACTCCGCTGTGCATTTTATCTGAGCGGTTCTAGTGCTTTAAACCGCAATAGACCAAACTGATAAGTACTTGGTTGATTTTCAAGGGTATTCCGAAAAAGATTTTAAACCGCTATTCACCCCCCCCCTCTAGCGGTTCTATACCCTTGTTGCCCTTTGGGACCAACAGAGGATATTTTTGAGCGGGTGTCTGAGTTGTCAGCTATTCGGTGAGGAAAGAAGTTTTCGAAGGATATGCCAGATGGGTTTGGGAAAGACCACAACTGGATCAAAAAGAGTATATTTTGGGAGTTGCCTTATTGGAAGACAAATTTGATAAGATATAACCTTGATGTCATGCATATTGAAAAAAATGTGTTTGACAATGTTTTCAATACAGTGATGGATTTTAAGGCCACAACGAAGGACACTGGGAAAGGTCGTTTGGACCTTGAAGCGATATGAAATCTTAAGGAGCTCCACATTGTTAAAGTTAATGGAAAAGATTCTAAACCGGTTGCCCCCTTTGTGCTGTCAAAAGAGGATAAGCAACGTGTTCTACGGTGGTTGAAAGATTTGAAACTTCCTGATAGGTATGCATCTAATATTGGTAACTGTGTGAATGTGGAAGAAGGGACGATATATGGGTTAAAAATTCACGATTGTCACATATTATTGGATAGGTTGCTTCCAATTGCATTTAGGGACATTCTTCCTAATGAAATATGGGTTGCCCTAACAGAATTGAGTGAATTCTTCAGAGCATTGACTTCCGGCACTCTTCGTGTTGAGGATATGAAAAGGCTCGAAGAGAGCATTGTGGTGATAATATGCAAGCTTGAAAAGATATTTCCGCCTTCTTTCTTTGATTCAATGGAGCATTTACCTATTCACCTAGCTTATGAAGCTAGAGTTGGTGGACCTGTTCAGTATAGATGGATATATCCATTTGAACGTTTTTTGGGGAGTTTGAAAAAGAAGATGAGTAATAGAGCAAAAGTTGAGGCATCTATGTCTGAATCAGTGATTATCGATGAAATTGTGTCATTTGTTTCAACATATTTTCACCTCGACATTGAGACAAGGTTCAATAAAGTGGGACGCAATTATGATGGGGCAGTCACTGACCTTGATGGAAAAATTTTAATGTTTTCATCACCGGGTCGATTCCTTGGCAGTAGAAAGTGCACTCGCATGCTAAGCCCCAAAGAATTAGAAGCAGCCAAACTCTATATTCTCCTTAATTGTGCTGAGGTCGAGGAGTACTTGAAGTAAGAATTATTCATTTTATATCAAGTAATGTAAATCCTAATACTTTAATATGAACTAAGCACTCTAATTTCTCCTTAACCACAGTATGTTCGAAGAACAGGCTGGAGACATTGCACCTGATTTGATTTCAATAAGGACAGACAACGAATTTCCCTCCTGGTTTAAAAAATATGTAAGTGTCAATTCATTAATTCAATACTTCTAATAAAATTTTAAGTATGAGTTGTTTACTATCTATGTTTTGTTATTTAGATTTTGAACAATCGAGGAGATGCAAAGGCTGCAGGATTAGAAGTATTAGCCCATGGTCCGCTCTTAAAAGTGGATGTATACAAGGGATATTATGTCAATGGTTACGTCTTCCACACTGAAGAGTATGGCCAAACGAAATCAACTTGGAATAGCGGGGTCAATCTAAAAGGAAATATCGAGTATTATGGTATATTGAAAGGAGTTATTGAATTGGAGTATTTTCTTGGAAATTCTGTAGTTCTTTTTAATTGTGAGTGGCGGGACGCTACGCGAGGCATTCTCAAACATGGCACATTTAACCTTGTGGATTTAAAGTACTCTTCGAGACATAATGGTGATGATGTGTTCATTCTTGCATCTCAAGCACAACAGGTGTATATGACTCCTTACCCTCATCGACGAAGAGAGTCTAGCGGATGGTGTGCCGTTTGGAAAACCAAAGCAAGAAGCACTTTTGATATACCATTATGCGCCAAAACATCTAGTTCTAATATTGATTCATCATTAAATGATTGTTATCAGGAAGAGGAAATGCCTATGCCTCCAAATATATCCTTGAACGATGATGTTGAGGATGAAGCATTAATGGTTGAGAACACTCGTCCACTAGAAATGGAGGAAGTCGCTTTAAATGAAATTGTGTCTAACGACGTGGAGGATGAGGATGAGGAAGGAGAAGGGTATGTAGATGAAGAAGATGGGGAAGAAGAAGATAGCGAAGAAGAAAATAGTGAAGAAGAAATTGAATTTTGTAGTGATTCTGATCAAGATTGATAATGAATGAATCTAATTAATTAGTTTGGTATTAATTCATATTTGAATTTTTCATATGATGTTTGCATTTGTAATTTATATTCTAGTCTAATTGAATGCTTGTCACTATTTAAATTATGTTCTGTTTTATTCATATTTTGGCTATGTAATTTATATTCTAATTAATTGCATGCTTGTTACTATTTAAATTATGTTTTAATTGATTCATTTGTAATATATATTCTAGTTTAGACATGTCTGGTCGAGGTGTCAATCGTGCAAAGAGAGGAAAAGTTGCTTTTGTGCATCGCATTTGTCAGTCAGGAGGGAGGGGCAGCCATGTTGGGTCAGGCATCTCTGGTCATAGTGCTGGACCTAGTGCAGAACATAAATGGGCCATGGATGAGGATGTGTTCAGTCCAAGTCCAGGTAATGGGAGCTCTAATGTTGCTGTTACGGAGACTAGTGAACCATCTGGGACAGTTTTCTTGGAAGCAAATGTTGTTGAAGGCAAATGTGCAATTTCTATCTCTCCCACTGGACAATAAGTATTATTTCATTTAAAAGTTATACATTGATTCTATTATCTTATATATATTGAAATATTGTCTTTTAATTACTTTCTTAATAGGTTTATACATGGTGCTCATCGAGACCCAGCTCGTTGGTTTGGAGAAATTTTTAATGGCTATACTTTTGAGGAATTTTACCCCACACCGAAAAGTATGTCAAAAGATGTGATTGATATTTGGTATAGCCAGTTTCTGGTAAAATTCCTTAATTCTCTTTTCTCTTTGCCTTCTTAAATTTACTGATTATTGTTAAAATATACTCCCTCTATCCCAGGAATTTCTAAAATATACTCCCTCTGTCCCAGGAATTGTTGCGTGACACTAACCCCCCCCCCCTTTAATTAGGCTACCAAACGAGCCCTTACTGATGATTATTTTCATCAACTACTTCTACTATTTTTGTAGCACACATATTCATTCCCCGGGTTCTCAGAAATTCAGATAAAGACGGCCTTTAAGAAATTAATTGGTAAGCAGTATAGTGGAAAAGTCTTTGACATGAAAGATAAGTGGCTAAAGGATGGTTTGCCTTCGACTAATTGGTTAGCACATGTATGGGAGAAGTGGGAAGCACATTGGGGAAGTGAAAATTTTAAGAAGAATTCAGAAATTTCTAAGGCTAATAGGAACTCAAAAGAAGGGCAAGCCAGTGTACACATAGGAGGGCCTCTTAACTTCAGCGAGACTTGGCACCGTGCGGTAAATTTACTCTATTTACTCTCCGTTTGTAAATTAAGAAGTACTCTCTTTGATTCATATACTATCATATACTACCTCTGTCCCTAAATGAGTGTCCAAATTTCATTTTAAGGGACATTGAAAATCTCAACTTTGTGTACAATTTGGTAGCAAAGATTCATATATAATCTTGTAATCTACTTTCCAAACATTTAGTTTTGCACGTATAAAGAAACCGGTGAAAAAAAAACATCGAAAAAAAAACATTTAGGCACAAAGTTATGTTAAAAAAAGACACTCATTTTGGGACAAAGATTTCTTGAAAATGGACACTCATTTAGGGACAGAGTGAGTACTATTATTATTGATGAACTTCTGAATTTATAATTTTTATATGTTAAGAAAAAAAAAACATGGAGATAAGGCTGATGCTGATGCTGTGTTTATGGCTACGCATACTATGAAGGCTCCTGATGGCTCAATAAAGTGGATTAATCCTTATTATCAGGGTCTTTTTGTAAGTATTAATATTTTTTTCAAGGATAATTTTTAATGTTGTTTTCTGTGATACCAAAATCCAATAATTATGCTCAACAATAAACATCTTCAAATAGCATCTAAAGTAATTAAAAATTGTCTCATGCCAGCCAATCTATTTTGGTGCTGTTCTGATCTGGTTCGGGTTCTTGGAAAATTCCATCAATGGTTAATGTACTGTACTGGGTTGATGTTTACGAGGCTATGAGGATGAGTTTTAAATCTAAGCCTCTGATTTTAGTTGCTTAATCCCAGTTGTTCTTGTTCTGGTGCTGTTTTGGTTCTGATCTGGTGCTGTTCTGGTTCGGGTTCTTGGAAAATTCCATCACTGGTTAATGTATTGTACTGGGTTGATGTTTACGAGGCTATGAGGATGAGTTTTAAATCCGAGCCTCTGATTTTAGTTGCTTAATCCCAGTTGTTCTTGTTCTTGTTCTGGTGCTGTTCTGGTTCTGATCTGGTGCTGTTCTAGTTCTGATCTGGTTCGGGTTCTTGGAAAATTCCATCACTGGTTAATGTACTGTACTGGGTTAATGTTTACGAGGCTATGAGGATGATTTTCAAATCTGAGCCTCTAATTTTAGTTGCTTAATCCCAGTTGTTCTTGTTTTGCTGCTGTTCTGGTGCTGATCTGGTTCGAGTTCTTGGAAAGTTCCATCAATGGTTAATGTACTGTACTGGGTTGATGTTTACGAGGCTATGAGTATGAGCTTTAAATCTGAGCCTCTAGTTTTAGTTGCTTAATCCCAGTTTGTTCTTGTTCTTGTTCTGGTGTTGTTCTGGTTCTGATCTGGTGTTGTTCTGGTTCTGATCTGGTTTGGGTTCTTGGAAAATTCCATCACTGGTTAATGTACTGTACTGGGTTGGTGTTTACAAGGCTATGAGGATGAGTTTTAAATCTGAGCCTCTGATTTTAGTTGCTTAATCCCAGTTGTTCTTGTTCTTGTTTTGGTGTTGTTCTGGTGCTGTTCTGGTTCTGATCTGGTTCGGGTCCTTGGAAAATTCCATCACTGGTTAATGTACTGTACTTGGTTAATGTTTACGAGGCTATGAGGATGAGTTTTAAATCTGAGTCTCTGATTTTAGTTGCTTAATCCCAGTTGTTCTTGTTCTTTGTTTTTGTTCTTGTTCTTGTTCTTGTTCTTGTTCTGGTTCTGTTTTGGTGCTGTTCTGGTTCTGATCTAAATTCCATCAATGGTTGGCCTACGTTTTCACTATATTATTAAAGTGATCAGAACAGTGAACTTTTGACCATCAAGAATTTATATGCATGTGTTGTGTGGTGGTGAATGTATACACGGTCAAAAGGGAAGTTAGCAATTTGAAATTCCCAAAAATGTAAGCTGCAGCATGTGAAATCTGGCATTCTGGCTTCTCTTTTTTTTTTTTTCCTGCTTTTCACCTCCTAAAGGCTAGTGATTGACTCCTGATTAAGATTGTCAGGAAGAGTATTAATTTGCTTTTTTTTATGTGTTTGTCAGGAAGAGTATGAAAAGCGTGCTCGTGAGGAGGCAATTGAAGAAGGAAGCATAGATCCCGAGAGCAATGAGCGTCCTAAATTTCGTGAAAAACTTTGGAAGGACATTTTCCTTGAAGACAAACAACCAAAGGGAGATAGCTTGCCTGGATTCGGACCACATGGTGTGGGGTATTTTAATATGCCATTAAGCAGCCAAACTACACAATGCTTTGCTTCTTCCAGCAGAAGTAGTCAAAATGTAGACCAAGAGACATTCGATGCTCGAGTTCAGAAAGAGGTACAACGACAATTGGAGATAGAGTGTCAAGATTGAGCAATTGCTGAGAAAGAGGCACAACGTCAAATGGTGAGCCAGATTGAGGAGCGTATTCAGAAAGAGCGAGAAATTGTGCAAAAAGAGCTTGAGGAGCGCCTTCAACAATTTATGGCATCCATGCAAATGCAGCAGCAGCAGTAACTTATTAGCGGTAACACATCTACCTCATCAGTCGGTCAATACTTGAACTTGAACCGTGGTCGTGGCTCCAATTCGCCAAGTGGTGGTGGCGGTCGTGGTGGTGGCAAACGTGGTGGTAATGGACGTGGTTATTGAACTTGTTTTTAATCAAACATAAGTTGTTGCTTAGTTGGTTTTGAGAATTGTGTGATGTTTTAATGTGTATTTTTCATGTTTATTGTTACGTTTAATGGATTTGGTATTTGAAATGGATTTGGTATTTGAAACAAGTTTAGTGTTTGTTATTGAAATATGTTGGTATTAACAGGTAACAGGTACAGGCATTCCAAATATTTTTTTTTAATTCTGTCGAACTTACCGATGGACATTTCCGTCGGTAAACAAATATATTTTTTTAATTCTGTTACATTTACCGACGTACATTTCCATCGGTAACATCGATTTAAGGACAAAGTTACTGACGGAATAATCCGTCGGTATTACCGACGGAGGAGTCCGTCGATAAGCTCCGGCGTAATTTCCGATCATCGGCCAGTGGGTTACATTGCCGACGGAGTGTTTCCGACGATCGATGGATGATTACCGACGGAAATTCTTACGGCGTTACTGACGGAGCATTTCGTCGGTATTACCAACAAGAAATTACCGACGGAATCAGACGGAAAATTTCCGTCGGTAATTGAGAGTTACCGACGGAATGTGTGGTTTAGGGACAGAAATTTCCGTCGGTAATGGGCCAGTTTCTAGTAGTGAAGGTCATATGCCTCCAAGTGTTCAAGAGTCTTCTGAAGCTCAGAACACATGGCTGCAAGCATGAGACAACCCACCTCACGAGAATCACTCTTGTGTTTCTTGTAGGCGTTTCTCTCATCCTTGGGGGCAGATGATTCAGGTTCATCCTCAGGAACGGGCTCATCAAGAATATAGAGCTTATCTTCATGCTTTAGAACAATTATAAGGCTACGGATCCAATCCGTGAAGTTAGATCCATTTTCTTGAAGTTTTTCCTACTCAATGATAGATCGCAATGATAAAGAACTTGAATTTTGAGCCATTATCTACAATTATGCAAACATATAATTAAATATAAATACCAACTTAGTTTTAAAGATATTACAAATATTAGTATTTCACAAATACTCCCACTAAATTATATAACCTTCATATACATCCAATGTATGATATAATTTAAATGGGCTAAGATCCAACTTTAATTTAATTTCAAGTCCGCTTTGGCGATACTGCTCAAAATCAAATTAATTAGGTAGACAACTCCTTGTCAATCATATCATATATGACTCTTAGATCTTTTATGAGATTTTAGACATCATATGTCTAACATGTTTTAATCTCATCTGTGCCTTAGGCTCAAAACTTTGTCTTTTGATAGCCTAATTAAGTCAAACCATTTTAAACGTATAGGAATCACTCTTTCCTCATCTTGCTCATAGATGGATAGAATTAATGCACCTCGCTTTGGCAGAGCCCACATAAAACTACCCATATACTCACAAGTGTTTTAATAATGGATTGACACGAAACTTAAATTTTAATGAAGGTTCACAACATATAGCATATAACACATTTATGATCACATAAGATAAACATGTTACACATCAAGTTTAGTCATTAAATTAATCTCCATTAATTTAAGCATGATATTATGTGTCATTAGTTTCTCTATAATTATGAGGATGGGACTATTTGAACTTTGGTTATTATACCTAAATCAAGACAACAAAATGCGGCCGAACTAAGCCATAAGGCAACCACAATTCCGCACTAATCCAAGAAATCAAGAAAGTAGTCCATGTGGCCGAAACTAAGCAATAGATGGTCTCGATGAACGTAGGCCAATTGCATTCACAATTCCACATGGATCTCCAATCTTCGAATCAAGAAATTTGTTTCCCAATTTTAGCAATTATGAACTTTTCATAATTCTAACTTCGTTTTATCTTTGAATCTTTGATTACAATCAAGTTTCGGAAACACAGTCTCGAGAACGTAGGCTAGCCATCCAAACCTTGAA
Organism: Campanula takesimana; assembly: GCA_026119855.1. Lineage (NCBI taxonomy): Eukaryota > Viridiplantae > Streptophyta > Magnoliopsida > Asterales > Campanulaceae > Campanula > Campanula takesimana. Next base: position 2,191,255 of record JAOWBW010000066.1, on the reverse strand, counting down.
CCAATCTCAGAATTCAACAGACTAAAACAAATAGGAAATTCAAACCCCAAGATCCACACCCGTGTCCTAAAGGCCGCACCCGCGCAAGACCCGGAGGTCCAGCCGGGTCGCCTACTAGGTCCGGTCGGACCCTTCAAAAATTCAGAATTTTAAAGTTTTGTCCCAAATTGTTTTTCCCGATTCAATTAGGATTTGGTGTTCTTGGTGATCCAATCACCATTGATCATCAAAACCTTGAATAAACAATTTATTCATGAATCTCTAGATTATCAAAACTTTGATCCAATCAAAAATTGATAACCCAACAATTTTGAATCCAACATAATTTTTATTGCGATTGAATAGTGCGATTAAAGTTTATGAAACAATAAATCACATAAAACGCATACAACACATAAACATCAAAATCCCAATATTCAAATCATGCTAGGCACATAAACAATTTATATCCACACAACATGATAATGTATTGAAATAATCAACATGAACGGGGCTCTGATACCACTGTTGGGTTTCGTAGTAACATGCGCAGCGGAATTAAGCATTTAAAATTTATGAAACCCAAAGCCTATAGATCCATTCATATGATTATGACAGATACATCTACTATGAATATAAGAATACTAGCCCTTGAAGCGTTTCTTGATTTCTTGATCTTTGAGTCTTGGGTTCTTCGCGGTTTTTGAATCACGAACGCAGGAACACGAAAATGAAGATGATAATGGAATCACCCTCTATGGATATCTACACGCGAACGAATATTAAGAACTTTTCTTAATCTTGACTGCTAGATCAAAAGGAACTATATGATTTTATGTATTATTGATCTTTGATTCTCAATCTCAATCAATAATTATGTTTCTCCAAACAAGTGAATCAATCATATACAATGGCTGGGACTGATATAATTATATGGGTATAAGTCTTAGGAAACCCAAATCCCGTATCTATTTGTGCTACAGATTTTCTTGGCCGACATGACTGGCACGGTCGTGCCCTAAAACTGGCACGGTCGTGCCAATGCCTTCGAGGCAACCTTCCCAGCCGCCCAATATTGGCACGGTCGTGCTTTATATCTTGCACGGTCGTGCTTGATATCTTGGCACGGTCGTGCCAATCAATCCGCCAGCACATAACTTTTTGGCTATATATGGCACGGTCGTGTCTTATAAAGAGCACGGCCGTGCCAGACCAAAACTCAGCAATTTTCCCCTTTTTCCAATTCGTTCTCTTGTGTGTGACCCCATAGGATTATATCAAGTTGGCAATGAGTCCAAACAAACTTTGTCTCATAAATCATGAGCGGACCCTAGCAGGCCATCATGATTACCTAAATGATATAACTTGTTAAAGTTCGTTAATCCATTATAGAACATATTACAATCTCTTTGTTTCACGATGTCTATTGAACGTAAGACATGGTCAATGGTCAACTTACATAGTCCAATGCTTTCTCGATCCCAAATGTATTGATAAGACAAATCCTGTTTGAGCACGGACATGCATTTCATCAATACCATTCATCGAGTGGCCAAAACTTGACATCTCTCTTGACGAGGAACAAATCCTTTCTTGGCTTATTACTATTCCCTACATGATTCCGATTATGACAATCATATTCTTTATAACTACCCGGTTAGGGGTAACGTTTAAATATGTCAAACATAATGCTCATCAAGTGGAAGACTGTAATAACCTTAAGTCTAAAGATTCCAGTAATATAACTATATGAGACTTAATTATGACATTGTGACCATGACATAAATCTCATATGGGTCAGTCCAGTATTTGGTCTCCAACAAATACCCATAAGTTTAATTGTATCCCATACACCATAATCATCATATGATTATCCTTTAAACTTATACTAACAATTAATACATAATTATCAGGGACGGGGATTATTATAATAAACATGTAAAGGATATAATAATCAACATTCAATATCTTTATTAAAACATAATCAATAAATAACATTAATCGTTCTCATAACGTGCCTAGAGCATACAACACCAACATTTCTTGTATAAGCATTTAAATGCCTAGGTAATTGGATAACTTTAGGGGCACATATGTCTTTTTAATATGTATTAATTGTATTTCTTAATATGTGTGAAAGAGTCTAAAATGACAAGTATTATGAAACGGAGGGAGTATTAATCAAGACAATGTCAAGGGCGCAAAAAGGCTCACAAAATTTAGGTCACAAAATGAGTTGTTAAGCATTAATTGGATGTTTCTTTCAAAAAAAAAATAATTGGATGTTTGATTAATGATTAAAGGGGCCTACAAACACAACATTCAATTAATGTTTGAAAAATACGTTTAAAGATTTTTTTTCAAAAACATAAAAATATCTGATAATTAAGACCAATTCGGAAATATGTTCATTTTTTAATTCTTTTATAGTATTAACATCCTCTTCTGTATTTACGTACACTTGGAAATTCGGCGTGAGTCAGTGGGACTTCTTTTGAAATGGAGTGACGAATTTGGAGCATTTTATAAGTGTGTGCACAAATAAACTAGTATAAAGCTTCATACGATAAAAATAATCCTTGATATGCGTTCCAAATCCGCAACAACTGTGAGGATAATTGAAACTAAATCTTCTGCCCGTCACTGTTCAATATGTTCTTGTTCAAATGATAAAATATTAACATCATAACCACTAGACCACACAATATTTGCTAAGAAGGTTTACTTCCACTCATTTAAATAACCTTGTGACCGCCACTGCTAAAATTGTTTATTGCATTACAAGGCAAAATCTCAAAACCTTTAATTTGTATAGAATCTAAACAGTTTTCTCGAGAATTACATGTTTACATAACAATCCTCTTATTTAGTTCATGGCTTCGAATGTTGTGAAGCACTATTTTCTTATTCATTAATGCAAATATATTCCATTTAACAAAATCTATTTTTTCGTTACAAAGTTTGTACAAAAGTGTATTTGATCCAGTACCAACAGGAGTAGTCTTGATTAAAGTTTCGAGAGTTTAATAGCATGCACATTGTCTTGTCGTTGTTCCTACCTTTTTTTTTTTTTTTTTTTTTTTCATTTTTTCAAAAGTATTCATTTAATTAATATTTATTACTCATTTTTTTATTATAGTGTTTGTTAATAAATGTTAAACTTTTATTTTTAGTTCATTCAAAAATAAATATTTCTCACATTTTTGAATATGAAAAATGTTTTAGTGCAATTTTATTATTATACAATTAATATATGAATAAGTAATATCGTACATTTTTTTTCGAAAATAATATCGTACATTTTTTTAAAAACATTAAAAATTAAATGTGATATATTTATAAGACATACTCTTTCTATCCCATAACGGTCAACTGAGTCGATTTTTAACCATAATTTTATGAAAATCTGAAATATATCTATGCAATTCTAAAAAAAATTATTGATAGTAATTTTAATGGTAAACTGATAACAATTTTTAAAATTACATAAGAATATCTTGATATTCATAAAATTATGATTGATTAAAAATATCAATTTATGCATATTATTAAAAGACATTAAAAGACGGAAGGACTAGCATCACTGGACAAAAGAGAAAATAGGATAGAATTGAACCCTACAGGAGAGGAAAAGAGAAAAACATTTAAAGAGAAAACGATAAAAGACCATCCCATCCTCTAACATGCCACCATGTGAGGACTTTTTTCTTTTTTATTTTACTGGGTGAGAATAAAAGGTATGGAGGTGTTTATGGTCCCCCAATCTTTGTGTTTCATAAGTCCACTAATTTATATTATCATCCCTTATGATTCTAATTTCTAACTATATAATGAAATTTTTGTCAACATTATAAATTATTATTGCAAATAAATCGAATATGTTTAAACCCTTCACAGTGGCGGATCTACACCAAAAAGTTTGGTGTTGCCTATTTTTTCAAAAAAAAAAAAGACGCGAAACTAAAATTCAATAAGTTTGGTGTGGAATGTGCTGAAGTCCATAGGATGAGCAATGACCTCAGACACAGACACAAGTGGTGACAATCAAGGATAAGTTAACTTTATTTCTTCTGCATAAATTTGTTCCAAAACTTATTAATAATCCGTCTCAAAATAAATGTCTATATTTATTCTTGATCATCTATGCCCCAATGTATACTTCCCCTCAAAAAACACATTACACGCATATGCCTTTTATTAAGCGACATAACTCCATAAACAACAACAACGACGAAAACAACAACAACAATATAGCCGTTGTCTTAAAATTTTGGGGTCGGCTAACATGAATAACTCGATAAACATTCAACAAAAATCATTTCTTTTTGGTTATCAACCACTATTCTCATTATATATCAATAAACATGAACAATAACAAGATAACAGAGTATATAAACACACACCCACGCAAAGAAATATGACCATGTGTATATATATGTGTGTGAAATTGAAGAAGGCACCTGTTGGGATAATGTGGAGATAGAAGTCCGGTCAAACTCAGCAAGACTCTTCCTTTTTATACCTTCCTCCGGTCAGCCTGCCCGTTGATTGAAAAAGGAATGTCATTTGGCCTGGAGGTCTCACCTTTCTTGCTTTCCTCCTTCTTTTAAGCTTCAATAGCAGCAATGCGGGAGCTTTTTCTTGGTTGCCCTCTTGAGCAATTGGAACACTAGGGCTTGATTTATTTCTCGGAGTCATCGTAATGAACCGATCCAACAACCTGTTGGGGAATTGAGGGGATCACTGCATCCACTAGCCCATACTAACAGTCATCAACATGGAGAAATAAATCAACACATGAAATAATAATATGAAAGAACAAGAACACCATGATTTGTTAACCCGGTTCACCACCCCCACGTGGCTACATCCGGAGGCCCCAAGCCAGGATATCACTATAATAATATGTTGATTGTTACAGTTTACACATACACTCACACAGATCTAGTATGTATACTCTCCCATGAACAACCCTCTCCTACATATTATTATCTCTCCCCATGAACACACAAACAGTTTGACTATGGCCGGGTTGTAAGATCGCCCCCATGACTCTCCTAGGGCCCCGGCCCCCTCCTACACACTATTTTTGTGCTCTCTCTTGATATCCTATCTCTCTCCTTTTGGGTACAAATATTATGGTGGTAGTCACAATATATTTATAGGGATACAAAACCTAATCCTGATCAAAACCTGATTTACCCGGAGTCCTTGAGACGGAAGGAGTAAACAATTATTTTTCCTCCAAGAATTGTTGGGCACGTGGGATGAGAGATTGGACATCACAAGGAAACTTATTCCTTTTCCATACCAGATTCCACGCACCCAAAAAATCCGTCCCCGACTTCTGTCTAGGTGGCCGGTCGCCCACCTCCTCTACGGGCGGTCGCCCACTTGGTCAGTCCGGCCCGATTTTCTGCTCCTTCTTCATCTTCGGTTTTGATCCTCTCCTTGGTTTTGACTCCAATCCCAACATAACCTATTACCAATATTATCAAATGAGAAGATTAAAAATAAAGAATTTGGGACGGAAAGAAGAACAAAATTAGAGACAATTGGTCTTTTCGTAAATGCAAAGTCAAATGATTTTCCTTAGGAAATTGATACTATGCATATCAAGAATCAAATGAGTGGTTCTACCCAACCCCCAAACTAGGAAAGAAGTGAAATCAATTTTAGATTTTAGGGTTTACCTTTGATTGGAAAATCTCTTCTTGTTTTCTTAAGGAGGCTGCGGAGGGGGAGTATTTATGTCCATTCCGGTAATGGTGGCGGTGGGGGAGCGGTAGGCGGCGGTGGACTGGAGTCTGGAGATTGAGCGACGCCGAGATCGTAGAGAGATAGCCGCAGAGACAGAAAGAGACGCAAAATTTAGTTTCTTTTACCTTCTGCGTAGTAATGCCCCTGCTGTCTAATTTATTATTATTTTTATTATTTTTTAATCTTAACACTCGAAACGACGCCGTTTTGAAAAAAGAAGATTTTTTTTTAAACACTCAAAACGACGTCGGTTTTGCGAAAAAAAAAAAAAAACCATTGCCCGGGCAAATGGTAGGCACAATAGTAAATCCGCCCCTGACCCTTCATCCCACATAAAAATAAAATTAATTAAAAAAAGTATTGTTATTTAAATTGTGTACCAACATATCTGATATTCATCTTGTAGCTAATCCATTTTTGTCTTGCACAGTTAGAAAATGAAGAAAATATATAGAAATAGTTTTATTTTTGAGCTAGTCTCCCATGAGAACACCTATATCCGTCTCTTTTATGAGACGGATTTTTTGACCCACCCGACCCGGCCCATTGAACCGGATCCATGACCCATGGGGCATAACCTACCACGTGGCAGCCACCCATTGGCTCAATTTTATTTATTTATTTTTTTTGAGTTTTTTTTTTCCGGCTTTTCCGTCGTTTACCAAAAGTAATAGTTATCATAACTTAATGTAATGACTGTATACATATAAAGTAACATTGTTCATAAGTAAACGTAACACCTGCTTTACAAAAACAAACGCTCGTTTTACCCATTTTTTCAAATGTAATACTAACTATAATTACGTGTAACCCAAACAATATCTAAATGCAATTATCATTTATACTGAAATTTAATAGTGCTTTTGCAAAAATGTAAAATATTGTGTATTTTGATTTTATTTTTTTAAAAGAAAGTAACATTTGAAAAATAAAAACTTATATACATGAATGTAATTATTTGTACAAGTAAATGTAATACTTTAGTAGATGAAATTGTAACAGATTTCTATAGATAATGTAATACTTTTACATGTATCATGATAAATTGAACCAATTGTAACTTATTATTTGAAAACATATAGATATATTATTACTTTTTCTATACATATGTGTTACATTTATGTGTAAACACTGTTACATTTAAGTAACACGTTCGTTACATTTTAGTTGTAATAAGTACTATTACTTTTGGCAAACGAAGAAAACATAGAAAAAAACACTGTTACTTTTCTGTATATATATATTACTTTTATGTATACAAACTGTTACATATAAGTAACACGTTAGTTATATTTAGTTATAGTAACTATTATTTTTAACAAACCGAAATAATAATAATAATAATAATAATAATATAAAAAAAAAAGCAAAAAAAAATAATAAAAAATTGGGCCTGTGGGTCATGGATCCGGGCCATGGGTCAAAAATAACCCGTCCTACCATGAGACATGTCATAGTGTTTTCATATAAGTTTTTGTCTTTATTTTATTGGAGGAAAAAGAAAAAGAATAGAAATAGTTGGAATTGTTAGTTGGGAAGAAGCAACTAGAAGATTTCTTCAAAAAAAAAAGAAGCAACTAGAAGTAAATATATGAAGAAGATAATATAAATAAATGAGCTTATCAGCATGGACATATATATATATATATATATATATATATATATATATTGACGTGATATGTAAATAAATCAGTATGGGTTATAACCGGAATGAACTCTTTTGTAACCGCCCGTATCTCTTGCTACTTTTGAGTTCCTGGACGCACTTTGGGAACGTTGTCATTTGAATAAGAAAAAATTTATTCGTCGTAAACTTCAATATTATGGTAGGGACCAAACACGGTTCTAGTTCCGAACCGCCGGTTTTGGAAAAGCTTGAACCGTAACCAAACCGTTTCTCTTCCGGTTACGGTTCAGAATCGCTGGTTCACGGTTCGGAACCACCAGTCCACAGTTTCTTTTTTTTTTTTAATAATTTTTTTAACAGAAAAACAACTATAATAATATTTTATTGCCGAATGTATTTACAAAAAGGTATAAAAAAAATGTTTAAAAAAATTAAAGAGGTCCGTCCCTCTTTTCTTTTATATACTCAACAAATTTTTATTATTTTTATTCACTGAAGTTGGCTAAAAATTCAGTCAAAACTCAATTTTTTTTTGTCAACGTTTCGTTAGTAACGGTTAATTCTGATGAAACCGTTAAAAATCTAACAATTTTGACGGTTTCTAACGGTTTTGCTAACGGTTCCGGTTCGGTCTAGGCGGTTCATGGGGGTTCGTAACCGCCGGTTCACGGTTTTCAGAGGGGAAGTTCCGGTTTTCGTCAAGGTTCAACGCGGTTCCGAGATTTTCGGTCCCGGTTCCGGTTCGGTTTGGTCATCCCTATATTATGGAGCTGCTATTATGAAAAATGTGTTTTTCCTAATTTTAAGGAAAACCCATTTTTTCGCTGCTGGCATATAAGCACATATACACCAACTTCACTGACACTTTTTACACTAGCATTGACACTTTTTTACACTGACACTTAATAATACATGCACTGACAATGACACTTTTTAACACTAATACTGAAACCTTTTTTTCCTCCAAAACTAACATTTTTTGACACTGACACTTTTTCACACTAACACTGGCACTCTTGACACTGACATTTTTTTATACTAACAAGGACACTTTTTACACTGGCACTTCATATTCATGCACTGGCACATTGTACAATGGCACTTTCTTACACTAACACTGGCATGTCGAAAACAAGTTTGTTTATTTTTTATTTTTTTTTTAAGTTTAGAATAAACACGTTTTGAGATTTTGGCAATAATATGTTAGTTTTTTAAAAAAGAAATTTGATTTTTATTTAAGAGAATATCCTACATTCTCTACTTTTTTTATATACAATTAAACGGTAAATTTTCATAAAAAAAATATTTTATCCACATCTTAAATATTTAATTTTACAGATTTCGAAAAAAAAATATTTAATTTTACAAGTGTAGGGAGGCTAGTGACAAAAATTGAGACAACAACAAAAAAAAAACACTAACAGTGAAAGTTTTCAAAAAAAAAAAATTTGTCATTTAGGAGCAACTCTAATTTGCTTTATATTTGGTGCAATTTCAGCAAATAACCACTACTCCAAACTCTAACGTGCACTATTTATTTTCTTCACCAAACTTGGTGCAAATGAATAGTGTCGCATCAAATTTGGTGTAAGACTTTCATTTGTGCATTTTGTTCCCCCAAAGTACAAAAAGTACTCCATCTGTGTTAAAATAATTTTTATATAAATTTTTTCATACTAATTAAAAAGGAGAATATTCTTATTTGAAATTTTTAATATTAAACATATTAATATATATTTTGATTAAAAATTGTTTTACACTAAATATATTTTTATTTGAAAAATTTTCATCCTAATAAAAGGAGGGGGTGAATATGTAAAAATCGTAAATTTTGAGCATAGTCTGTGAAATAATGAAAATATTAAAAGATGAGTTGTAAAAGAAAATATTCCTTTTGGTGCATAAATTGGGGAAGAATTTATTTTGGTGCAAAATTAGGTACAATTTTGCACCAAAAATAGTGCAATACATTAGAGTTGCTCTAAAAAAATCTTCAAAATAAAATTTATTTATAGACAGACAGTAACTAAAAATTAGTAATCAACACTTTCTTTGTCTTGATTTAAAAAAAAAAAAAGTGCTCTTTGTCTTTTCTTTAGAGTAGAGTTCGTAAATTACAGAAAATCCATATTTATTTTACTCGCAAGCAGTTGTAATTATTTAAGAGCAGTTTGAAAAATATGATTTTTTATAATTTAGGAAGATCCTAATTTACCCAAAATCTTGTGTTGCTTACTTTCAAAAAATCTTGCGTTTCTTTTTCTTTTTTCACATTTCAACATTTATTTAATTTTATTCAAAATATTATAACAATTTTTGATATGATTTTTTATAAATACAAATAGGTAGAGTATTCAACGCCAAATATTTTTAAAAATCTCTCTAACTTATAAAAAGTCCTGTTTTTATAGGGGTTAAAGTTTAGGGTTTAGGCCTTTTAGGGTTTAAGAAGGGTTAAAAAACAGGATTTTTTATAACTTATGGAGGAGCTAGTTTCTCCAAAAACCAACTCGAATATATTACCCTGTAGTTTTCTTTTTTAAGCAAACACACAAATATTCATTAATAATTTTAGAAAGATGGCTCTCCACAACAGTCGGAGACTCATTCAAAAGTTGAGGATTTTGATTGAGGCGTGCAATCATCGAATAATTGTCCGCCTTCATGAAAAAACATAACTCTTCCAGAATTACAAAGCCTAATTTTGAACCAAATTCCCACTGAACGCTCTTAACGAATAATGACATGAGATGCCTAAATGTTTCTCCAAGCATAACTTAGACATGGCCTAACAGTGTCCTTCAAAAAATCCACACACGAAAAATAGAGTTGGTTTTGGGGGAAAGTAGTTCCTCCATAAATTATAAAAAGTCATATTTTTAACCCTTCTTAAACCCTAAAAGGCCTAAACCCTAAACTTTAACCCCTATAAAAACAAGACTTTTTATAACTTATGGAGAAACTAGTTTCCCCCAAAATTTTCTCAATATATTCGGACATGTCATGTCTATATGTTATTTATTATTACTACCCCTGGTCCAAAATAACTGTCGCTTTTGGTCAATCAGATGTAACTTTGACCAATAATTTAAATAAATAATAATGATGCTAATAAAAATCTAAAATTTTTCGTTGTATTATAACTAATAATACTTTTAATAACAATTTTCAGATTTTTATTAGGATCATTATTTTTGGTTTATATTAATTGGTCAAACTTACATCTGTTTGACCAAAGGCGACATTTATTCTGGACCAGAGGGAGTATTTTTTTATATAAAATCCTCATATTAATATTCAAATATTAAAAATGAACCTCAAAAATGTCGGAGCCTTTGTTGTTTTCAATTCCATTTAATTTGTATTTCATGTTTCTGCTTTTTGATTTTTCGTTGTTATAATAAGTTTCTTCCCTTTGTTGGGAGCCGTTGCTTTCTCCCCGTCGTTGGGAGCCATTGCTTTCTCCCCGCCATTGGGAGCCTATGTTTATGTGTTTGCTTGTTGTTTTTTTCATTGTGGAAAGGCAAATGATGAATCTCCACAACAAAAAGGTGATCATTATTCTTACTACACAAGAATGCTTTGTGAAATTTGAGATGTTTGGTGGACGTGTCAACCCGGATTCTCTAGTATATCAGGTTCTCAGCGCAAAATATTATCCGATGGGGGATTTTTTTTTTAAATGCCGGATGGAGCCAGTTTCCAAGTTTTTCTCGGAGTAGAATCTGAACGTCTCAAAATTTGGATCAAAACTGTATTTGTTGTAGTTTAAGAGATGAAACATATACATATACTAGTGTTACTCTCGTGCGATACACGAGAGTTACTTATACTCACTTTTAATAAACTTAGATAAATTGAATAAGAATGACACATTATAGATGTAAAAAGTTCCTCTGAACAAACTATTGCTAGTGATACTATTAGTTTGGCCAGGAAATGTATCGTTACATACAAATATCTTAAGGTTAGATGTATCTCTAACGCAAGATAAGGCAACATATAGTTAACCATGACAAAACACAAATTTCATCAATAAAAATATTTCTTAAACTAAAAATGAATTTATTTTAATATATTTTATTTAAGAAAATTAACATAAATAAAAATACGATTATCTAATCTATAAACGTGCAGTAATATTAGAATAAATAATCAATATCATAAAATGACAAAAATTGCATCCGAAAACCCTAGAACAAAGTATTTAAACGTTCTACAACCGTAAAAAACTAAATAAACCCTAATTATATATATATATATATATATATATATATATATATAAAGAACAAAAACGGATAAAAAGATTAGAAGCATGTTTTTGAGGCCCTTAAGAACGTTTTTTGGGAATTTTAAACCCTACCTCGAGGGGCTACGCCCTATGACTTTTGTTCGTCTCGCTATGACGTTCGATGCGATATGGGGTGCGTTCCGTGGTTGATCCGGAGTCAAAAGTTACGACTGTTTCTGCGTACGTGCTCAAATGACTCCGAAAACTTCAACGCCTTCCGTCCGCATCAATTAGTAATTTTTCACTATATATTAATCATAATTCATTTATCTGACTATATAAAAAAATAAAAAAGTATCATATAAAATTCAATCTACATGCAAAGTTAATTATTTGTGCCAAATTAAAGATAATGACATATTTGACTTATTTACCCAACTTTCCTAATTTGGAGGTGCATATGGGCGTTCTTCTAAAAATGGAAAGACTTTCTTCATTTTATATAGTTATAGATGTGGATTACCACCAAGCTTGTAAAATAAGCTAGAATGTTGGAAGACAATTTTGCCCTTCATTGTTGCAAAATTTACAACTTTCTTGTTATGATATTACTATAGATAGATTACTATAAATATAGATGTGCCATTTTTTCAACATATATTGATCAAACTTCAATTTTTAACTTTATTAAAAAAAATAAAAATTATCATATATAAAAAAAATCTACATGCAAAAAGTTGACTACATCTACCAAACTAATGGTAGAGGCTTTTGTTCGTCTCACTCCGACGTTCGATTCGATATGCAGTGCGTTCCATGGTTGATCCGGAGTCAAAAGTTACGACCGTTTCCGCGTACGCGCTCAAATGACTCCGAAAACTTCAACGCCTTCCGTCCGCATCAATTAGTAATTTTCCACTATATATTGATCATAATTCATTTTTTTCACTATATAAAAAAATAAAAAGTATCATATAAAAATCAATCTACATGCAAAGTTGACAATTTGTGTGTAATAACCGTATAATTTTTTTTTTATTTTATTTAATTAGTTAATTAGTCACATTAAATTAATTAAATAATAATTAGAGTTATAGAACAATTAATGAGTGGGCCGAAAAAGATTGGGTTGGCCCGAAATTTTTAATTAATAAACCCAACCCAATTAATAATCAATCCAAGGTATAAATTCTTGAGTTAGTGGAATTTAGGTTATTCTTTATTATCAAAAACACAGAAAAAAAAAAAAAGGAAAACAAAACCCTAAACCAAACCAAGCCACCGGCCGAACCAAAGGAGGGGGGAGAAGATATTTTTCGCCATTGTTTTGGAAGAAGTAATCCGATCATTCTCAAGGTAATGCTAAACCCTACTCTCCAAAATTTGTTTCATTGAATTCGGGTTAATAAATCATAAGTTATGCATGATTTAAGAATACAAATATTAGGGTTTTTGCATGCTAGTGATTAATGATAAAATTTTAAAAGGTTAATGGATTTGATCTAAATGCTATGGAAAAATAGTGATCTTAATACTAGTTTTATTTTTAAGATTGATTTTATAATCATGATTGGAATTGATTAATATTATGCAATGCTTGGGAATTGAACACATAAATCATTGAGGTTGAATTGGGTTTATCAAAAGAAGGAAAAATATGGATTTTTTTTCTTTCCATAATCACATTCGGCAGAATGGCCTTATAATCATGGGAGAATTATTTTTGTTGATTTTGATGATTTTGTTATTGGGTTATGAATAAAATCGATGTTGAGAATTTAGAAAAGTTTAAAGAACTAGAAAGAATAACAAAATCAATGAACTTTTGATGATGTATAATTCGGCATTGGCTATATAAGATTGGGTGTTAATTTTTGATTAAAAATGTTAAGAATTGGGACGGAGAGTTAGTATTTTCGTTAAGTTTATAATGAAAAGAAAACATAATCTTTAAGAAGGTTGTTAAAAAGTTAGAAAACTAACTTGAGAAAATAGAATAAGTACTTGGAAGACCTTGAAAGTTAGAAAGTTAACGAGAAGAAGGAAGATTAAAAGAATTCAGTTAGTTTCCTAACGAAAAAGGATTAAACTGAAAAAGGTTAAAGTTAGAAGAAATAAAAAGGAAACCTTTGAGGTTAGAGGGGCCTAAGTGATTAAAAAGAAACTTGGGGGACCTTTGTGAACAAAACCAAAGTCAAGGGACCTTCTTGCAATTAAACTAAAATTGAAGGACTAAATTGCAATTAAACTAAAGTTGAAGGACCAATCTGAAATTAATCCAAAGTTGAAGGAATAATTTGTAATCAAACTAAAGTTGAAGGACTAAATTGCAATTAATCCAAAGTTGAAGGACCAATTTACAATTAACCCAAAGTTGAGGGACCAAATTGTAATTAACCCAAAGTTAGAGGACTTAATTACAATTATATCAAAGTTAAATGAGTGACTCGTAAATCAAAGTCAGGAACTTAAACGTAAGGAAAGAAGTAACAAAGTAAAGAAGTTAAAACATATCTCTCAGTTAATACAGTAGAAGTAGTTAACCATGTTGAGAGTACTAAAGTAAATTACTCGGTGCCTTGTAGATTTGCACAGAGGGAAGATTGCAAGGAAAAGCAATTCAGGTAAGGGATTACGTTCCTTACAGTATTTGAACTCCTGTTTATTGGAATTCTATATTCTTTCTATAAGTTAACTATCAGTATGGCATGATAGTATTTGAATAAACTCCGCGTTATTGAACGTTCTTTGAAAGAATCCGTACTTAGTGATGTCCCCATTGATCTACTAAGTATCGAAGTTTGAAACTTGTTATCACATACTTGTACCTTGGTATGTTCTCATTCTACTTGTAAGTTAACCACTTACTTGTTAGAGTGGTCAATGTCCAGTTAGAAAAGACATTGACGGGACAGTCCAGTTAGAAAAGACTCTTCCTTAAACTAGGGATTGCATGAGTGATCACATGCCTTCTCTCAGGAATTGTCTGATTACAAGGATGATTCTAGACCCCGAGCATATATGTGTGGATACCATATATGTTACGACACACACTATTGGCTGGAAAGGCTAGGTATACAAATTGTACCTTTGGCATTGAGGTTATAATGTACGTTACCCTGGAATTGACGGAACTTGAATGAATCCCTTTGGATTGTAGTGCCATAATCCTTTGGAAGTAAAATCTTAAGAGAATTGTGACTGTATTGTTCTGCAGTCTTAAACAAAAAAGTAACTGAACCTATCGTTGTAAAAGTCATTCATAGCATTCGTTCTGGTCGTCTCTCCTTAGTAACCGGAGAGGCCACGTATGAACTTACTGAGCATTCGTTCGCTCATCCCTTCTCTATAATTTTTTATTTCAGGATTTAAGTAGAAGGGCAAGACAAGGAAAGCAGCCGTAGGAAGAACGACAGATTGAAGATTCCTATTTAGTTGTTTTAAGAACGTTTATTTATTTTGGTGTAAGTTAAAGTACATTGATGGCTAGTGTTGTTTACCTGCCAAGACAAGTTTTTAAGTTACGCTTCCGCATTTATTTTGAATTGATGCTGTAATAAAGGGTCAGTTGTGAACCCTAATTTAAAGTATTAATTATTGTTATTTAATGCCATTAAATGCTCAAGATACAGTAAGAAAATTCGGGGTGTTACATTGTGTCAAATTAAAGATAATGACATATTTGACCTTATTTACCCAACTTTCCTAATTTGGAGGTGCATATGGGCCTCCTTCCAAAAATGGAAAGATTTTTTTCATTTTATATAGATTATAGAGGTAGCTTACTACCAAGTAGGGATGGCAACGGGGCGGGTTTCTCCAAAACCGAACCCGACCCTAACCTCAAACAGAGTGACCCGAACCCGACCCGAAGTCAATGAAACCCGAACCCGACCCGACCCGAGTGGCATAAAATCTAATTTTCCCATCCATATTTGATTTTGCCTAATTTATGTTTAAGCTTAATTTGAATGAGTTATACAAATTAGTCTTACTCATCAAAACCTCACTCACAAACAACTATAAAAATAATTTAACAACTCTTAATTTGACTTAGAAGGTCCTATATGAAAAAAAAAATATATCACTTATACACTCGGTCGGGGCGGGGCGGGTCGGGGCGGGTCAGCTTGTAATACCGAACCCGACCCGAACCCGTGCGGGTTTTAAAAACTGTGATCCTAACCCTACTTTTCGGGCGATCGCCCTCGGGTTCGGATCGGGTTCGGCGAATTGCCATCCCTACTACCAAGCTTGTAAAATAAGCTCAAATGTTGGAAGACAAATTTGCCCTTCATTGTTGCAAAATTTACAACTTTCTTGTTATGATATTACTTTATATAGATTACTATAAATATAGATGTGCCATTTTTTTTAACATATATTGATCAAACTTCAATTTTTTACTTTATTAAAAAAATAAAAATTATCATATGCAAAATACATTTTTAACTTAGTTTAAAAAATAAAAATTATCATATACAAAACAAATCTACATGCAAAAAGTTGACTACATCTACCAAACTAACGGTAGAGGCTTTTGTTCGTCTCGCTCCGACGTTTGATTCGATATGCGGTGTGTTCCGTGGTTGATCCAGAGTCAAAAGTTACGACCGTTTCCGCGTACGCGCTCAAATGACTTCGAAAACTTCAACGCCTTCCGTCCGCATCAATTAGTAATTTTCCACTATATATTGATCATAATTCATTTTTTCACTATATAAAAAAAATAAAAAGGTATCATATAAAAATCAATCTACATGCAAAGTTGACTATTTGTTCCAAATTAAAGATAATGACATATTTGACATTATTTACCCAACATTCCTAATTTGGAGGTCTATATGGGTCTCCTTCTAAAAATGGAAAGACTTTCTTCATTTTATATAGTTATAGATTTGGAATGAGCATTCAATCTTTGTGAAGTGTCATTTCTTTTATTATTGTGAATGAATATGATTTGTCGTTTGTTAAAAAAAATATCTTAGGTGTACTGTGGAACTATTTTTTTTCTCACCGTTTTTTAAAGACAGTGAAACTATTACTCCCTCTACTAGTTAAAATATTTGTCACTTTTGCATTTTCCACAAGTATTAAAAAATTAATTACTACATCAGTTTAATGAACAAAGTACCAAATCTACCCTTATTTATCATTCTCACCTATATTTTCTCACACCAAATACAATCATTAATTAACAACAATCTCCGATGCAAAGATAAAAGAGTAATTTGATCTAAAAGCGAGAAATATTTTGAACCAAAAATTTAATCCAAATCGACAAATATTTTAAACGGGAGAGAGTATAATTTTTTTTGGGAAAAAATAATATTGTGGACAATAGCTTTATTCTACTCCCTCTGTCCCAGAAAGATAGTCTCATTTTGATTTTTTATGGTAAAAAACAATGAACTTTGACCAAACACTAATGTAAGCATTCGAGTGAAATTCTAAAAGTTGTAATTGATTAATCATTAAGTGATTTATCAATAACACATTTTAAAATTTTGTCGTGATGATTAAATTGACACCAATGTTTGATCAAAATTCAATTTTGTTGACAATAAAAAGTCAAAATGTGACTATATTTCTGGGACAGATTAGTTCAGTTTG
Organism: Campanula takesimana; assembly: GCA_026119855.1. Classification (NCBI taxonomy): domain Eukaryota; kingdom Viridiplantae; phylum Streptophyta; class Magnoliopsida; order Asterales; family Campanulaceae; genus Campanula; species Campanula takesimana. Next base: position 2,174,045 of record JAOWBW010000066.1, on the reverse strand, counting down.
TCTGACGGGGGGCATGGCTTTTTGTGGGGGAGGTCCTTTGCATTAACGCTGAAAGTTGGAGGACTGCAAGGGACACGTGAGGTCAGATTTCGATTTCGAGGGGTCACTTTCTGAAAATACGAACCTGGCCAACAACACAAACAAGCGTAACTATCCGTCCATCGACCCATCCACCCACCCGGCACACGGCGCCGTATAGATGTCAGACTTTGGTCGTGCAGGTGCACAGTAGTCCAACCGGCGCAGTTTTAGTGTTTTCTTGCACCGTACTCTCACTTCCAGCCCCCACCTTCCCAGTTGCTTAAATTTTAAGCTGTTGAAGCATGAATTATTACTCCGTCTGTCTACTTATTTTTATTTCAGACATCTTATACTTATTGCTACTTGCTTAAAATGAGTAATTTTTCTCTCTCTTATTTACTCGCAATAACTATCCACTGACTTATTTTATCTCTTCTACCAACTCATAATACTTACTTTTTCAACATATTTTTTTAATCCCATGTACTCCTAAATAATACTCCCTCCGTCTCAAAATATATGTCGTTTTGGGAGTTAATTTTTGTCTCAAAATACTTGTCGTTTCACTATTTTCAAAGTTTTTTTGTTGTTCTATACCAATTATACCCTTAATAATGATAGTGAACTATCTCTTACCTAACCATTTAATTACCTAGGTAGTTGAATTACTTTAGGGGTATTTGGGACTTCTTTACATGCATTAATGACATTTCTTAATATTTGTGAAGCACTCCAAAACGACATATATTTTGAGACGGAGGGAGTAGCAATAAGTATGAAACGGAGGGAGTACTTAGTTAAATGTTTACACTAAAACAATTAATTAAAACTTAGTAGTAACAAATTCGAAGGGTAATAACGATATTTAACTAAAAAGTGACATTTATTTTTTATTAAAATTTTGGTATAAAAGCGACAACAACTATCTGCTACCTTATTTTCTCTTTTCTACTCACTCACAACACTTATCTTTCCAACATACTCCATCCGTCCCTTTTTAATTTGTAAAAATGACTCTTGGCACAAGAATTAAGAAAATGATTGAAAAAGTGATGTGTTTGTGAGTGTACATAGTTGAGTGGGAGAGAGAAAGTGAGGTAGAGAATATTAAGTAAATAGTTGTTGTGAGTATAATAAGTGGGTCCCACTATTTAAAAAGTACTCCCTCCGTCCCATTTTAAGAGTCAAAAAATTCCAAAAATGGTGTCCCATTTTAAGAGTCAAAATCCAAAAATAGAAAGTGGGTCCTACATGTCATACTCACAACAATTATCTACTAACTCTTCTCTACCTCACTTTCTCTCTTCTACCCAATTATCAACACTCACAACACATGACGTTTTCCTTAATTCTTGAACCCACCCATTTTTTTACTCTTAAACTTGGACGGAAGGAGTATTAAAATATTTTCATTTTAAGACTTTGTAGATTAAAGTAGGACCATCAAAATGGTAATTTTTGTAGTTTAAAGAGGAACGGGGAGAATATTTTCTTAATCTACGTACATTCAATTTTAGAAACCATTAGTTCGGCCGGAGTAATGTTTTTAAATATTCATCTAGTTTTATTTTATTTTGACTTGGGTACAATTATTAACCGCATTTTATTTTATGTTGACTTTCACTAAACACTTAAATTCACAAACCACGTAATTTAATACTCCATTCGTCCCACTCGAATTAGGAAATATTTTCATTTTGGATGTCCCATTTAAATTAGGATAACTTAAAAATGGAAGTGTTTTATTTAATAAGACCCACATTCACACTCAAAACAACTTTTTATTCATTATTCTCTACTACACTTTCTCTCTCCAACTTCACTTTTTATTCTCACAATACTATTTCACTAATATTTTTTTTCTTATTCTCTGTTCCCAATCTAAAAATCCTAATTTGGGTAGTACTGAAGAATTATATTGCCATCTCTATTCTCGGATCAAAATTCTCATGACCAAAGCTCTACTAGACAAATGTGAAATGACTACACACGCATGTAATAAGAGAAAGAAGTAGGAAGTACTATTGGACGTAGATAATGGTAAGGCGAGCGTGTGAATCTGACGCACGTGTGTAGAGGAAAGGTTTAATACAAGAAATGACGTGTACTCCATCCGTCCTAAATAAAAATTTATTGTTAATTATTTTCGTTATTTGCGTTCTTTACTTAGTGTTACTTATTTAAAATATTTAATTTTTTTTCTCTTACTTACTCACAATAATTATTTACTATTATAATTTCTCTCTTCTACTGATTTATAATATTTATTTTTTTAATATATTTTTTTAATTCCTATACACTCTATCTTACTCCCTCCGTCCCAAACTAAGGTTCTTAGTTTAACTTTACATGGAGATTAAAAAAAAATGTTGTAAGTATGAAAAAGTAAGTAGGAGAGATAAAGTGAGTAGGGAGTTTTATTGTGAGAATGACAAGTGGGTCCCATAGTCCATTTTAAGTAATAAAGCAACTAAAAACCTTAGTCTGTGATAAATTAAAAAGGAAAATAGAACCTTAGTTTGAGACGGGGGAGTATAACAATAATTTTTTTTTTGGTACATACTCCCTCCGTCCTAGCTCACTTGACACTTATTTCCATTTTGGTCCGTCCCAGCTCACTTGATACTTTCCAAAATAGCCTACTTTTTATAATTTTATATTCACTCTATCCCACCACTCATTCTCTCTTTTCATTTTCCACCACTCATTTTATTCAACCAACACTACTATGACAAAAACTTGGGTGAGAACACTCCAACCCGTCTCATGGGTGAGACGGGTCATTTTTTTGACCCATTACCCGACCCACAACCCTGCTCCAGGACCCATGGGGGGACCCTGCCACGTGGCAGCCCCTCATTGGCCGAATTTTTTTTTTTTTTATATATTTTTTTTTGGTTTTTTTTCGGTTTGTGAAAAGTAATAGTTACCATCTCTTAAAGTAATAGCTACCATCTCTTAAAGTAATAGTGTTTTTCCTATGTTTTATTCGTTTGCCAAAAGTAATACTTATTATAACTAAAATGTAACAAACGTGTTATTTATATGTAATAGTATTTGTACATAATTGTAATACATATGTATAGATATCTATATGTTTTTAAAAAATAAGTTACAATGGGGTCAAATTTATCATGATACATGTAAAAGTACTACATTATCTATAGAAATTTCTTACAATTTCGTCAATCAAAGTGTTACATTTACTTGTATAAACTTACTATTATATTCATATACATAAGTTATTACTTTTCAAATGGGTAAAAACGAGCTTTTGTTTTTTTAAAACAAGTATTACGTTTACTTATGAACAATATTACTTTAAGAGATGGTAACTATTATTTTTTGCTAAACCACTGAAAAGCCGGAAAAAAAATAAAAAACTCAAAAAAAAAAAAAAATCGGCCAATGGTGGGTTGCCATGTGGCGGGTTCGGCCCATGGGTCATGGGGCGACCCGTCTCATGCATGAGACGGATCCCCTTGTTCTCATGGGAGACCACCTCCACTACTATTTACCCCACTCATTCTCTCTCTTTATTTTCTACCACACATTTTCCTTATTTTATTCTTTTTCCTTAATTATTACACCCATCTTTTGAGTGTCAAGTGAGGTGGAACAGAGGGAGTATATAACAAAAATATGGGAAAGAGGGAGTACAGACAAACAAAGGACGTACTACAAGTAAAGTAATGGTAGAGGGAATGATAGGATGTTGCTGTTATCATTGTGATTATTATTGCTGATTAATCATTTCTAAATTCGGGTCCCATTACAGGTACATCACACGTGTGGCAAGCTTTTTCAGAACATGTTAGGCTTTATGATTGGACAAACAAAAACGGCCCAAATTTTAGGGTATTTGATCAACCAATCATATTTCAGTTTGATGTGAACTGGGCTCTCTCTCTCTCTCTCTCAAGTGATTGTTTGCCATTTGGATGGATCCATCCTATATAAGAGAAAATGTTGAGATAAAAGATAACTGAGCCTAGTATTCTTTCGTCCCAAATTAATTGCTATTTATTTTATTTTGGGTGTTTTATCAATTATTACTTATTTTAAATATTTAATTTTCTTTCTTATTCACTCACAACAACTATCCACTAGCTTATTTTCTATCTCTTGCCTACTAACCTACTCATAACACTTATTTTTCCAATATATTTTCTTAATAACGATAAGTTTGGGACTGACAAAGTATTTGTTTTAGTGTTTTATTGATTTTAAACGTGTTTTGTGGGGTAAAATAGTTTCCCCAAATATTAAAAAAAAAATCGTGTTTTGTGGGTATATAGAAGATCGATAATCGGTTTGATCTAGAAAAAAAATCCGATCCCGACTTAGTATAACATTTGGGGAAAATTAGTTTCCTCGTAACATTGAAAAAGTCGCATTGGTTTTTGTGTTATAAAAAGTTTTGTTTTAAATTTGACTTAGCGGTTGTGTGTAAATGTGTGTAACTACCTCCATAAATTAGGAATTTGGCGTGGTTAATCATGTAACTATCGATCAAATCATGAAAATAAATACTCCTAAAATATTTGTAGTTATAAGATTTTCATACAAATTAAGAAAAGCAATCAATGCATGCTTAGTGGACTAGATTATCCTTGAAATATATCAAGTACCAAGACAATTAAATGTTTTGACAATGACAACAACCATCATAAATAAATGTATATTTGACAAACAATATCAAAGATGCCTAGATAAAAACAAAATTACAAACATTTTGAGACAAATTTCAACCCCTTAACCTACATGTATTTTAGGACGGAGGGAGTACCATATTTCAAATTAAAAAACTCTTCTTTAATTCTTTTATTGGCTTTAAAATTCTTTTTATTTAAATAAAAATAACCATGATAATTAAAACACATGGTTTGTAACTTAAAACACCTACAGTAAAAACTCTATAAATTAATAATGTCGGGATCAGTGAAATTTATTAATAATTAGAGTTATTAATTTATCGATAAATTAAAAATTATTAATTTAAAGAGTTTTTAGCTGATTCGACAAATTTCAGATTTTCGTATAAACTAAATTCATTGTACATAATAAGTTGAAAAGCATGAGAAGTTGATAACATTGAATTCATTGTAAACAAAAAGAATAGCTATATTCAATGTATTCTAAAACAATTATGGTATATAAACGACATGATTTTTTTTTAAAATACTCAATTATATCTTATTAAATGGCTTCTCATCTAAAAGGTGTTGTATATTTTCACTAAATTATAATATTTAATTTTTCATTTTTAAGAATTATTAATTTATAATTTTCATGGGACCTAAAACTATAAAGGATTTCCCAAAAATTTATTATCTTGTTATTTTATCGATTTTTGTAATTTTTTCAACTGGCTCAAGTCGGGACCAGACAAATTTATCATTTTAGAGAGTTTATTAATTTCTCGAATATTAATTTATAGAGTTTCTATTGTATTTTGGATTTTATTTTATTTTTATTTTTTATTTTTACTTTGTTGGAACAAACACCTAGTTTGATTTTTTTTTTTTTTGAGCAAAACACCTAGTTTGAAAGTTTTTTTTAAGAAAGTTGGTTTCATTTAAGGAAATTGTCATCGTGTTACAAACCCTACTGAGTCTATTACAGATCTATTTCCCTACCTATTACAGACCCTATGGATCTATTACAGAACATGAAACAACCTAGATAAACTAGGGATACAACTTTGAGCCCTATTACAAACCCTACTGAGTCTATTACAGATCTATTTCCCAACCTATTACAGACCCTATGGATCTATTACAGAACATGAAACAACCTAGATAAACTAGGGATACAACTTTGAGCCCTATGGGCCAAGAGGAAATTCCGAACAAACAAGAACGAAATCCTAGCTTATTGGGGGAGGGGGGAATCGAACCCCTGACCTCTCGATTGGAAGTCCTGGGTCCTGGCCATCAGGCTAGCCCTGATGGTTTATTTGAAAGTTAAAACACTTAGTTTGGTACATATTGTCAACTCAACCAGTATTGAAATTTAAAACAACCAGTTTAGAATTTAAATAGTCAGTTAAAATCTAATAATAACAAGTTTCATTGTTAAAATAGCCAGTGCATGGTAAGACAGAATAATATACTCCCTTCGTCCCATCCGAAATAGGATTTTGGTAAACTTGACTTTACTTTGATAAAGTCTTTTGAAGAAAATATAATAATCCAAATAAAAATTTAAAAAGAGTTATTGTATCACAATTAATAACTCTCAATAACAATTTTTAAAATTATATTAGGATAATTATTTTTTATTTAAATTACATGGTCAAAGTATAAAAAAAGCTACCAAAATCCTATTTCGGGCGGGACAGGGGGAGTTAAGATTTCATTAATAGATGATATAACCCTTTTATAACTATCAGTTTGTTTATTTTTATTTTTTTTTTGAAGCAAAAAACAACATTTTATTAGCAAACACACAAAGTTTGGAGTTGGCAATCCACAAGTGACGGACGCTCGACCCAAATGGTGGGGCTTTCGTTAACAAAAGAAGCCTAGAAACAACATCGGCCATATCATTTGCCGTTCGATGAACTAAATGCATAGAGAAAAAAGATTTTGCATTAAGCATATCCCTACATGCACTAAGAAAGTTGTCCAACTTCGAGTAACACGTGAACATGAGAGTACTCCTTCAAAAACAACCTTTGAAATCACCGCAAATTCCATCTTTGTGTACCCCAAATCAATATCCAAGACCGCATGGTAAAAATCAAGGGCCACACACTCTGCCATCCTGATAATTTTGTACGTAGTTGGTGCCCATCTAACGACAACCAACAAAAGACCGTTGCGGTACGAATCTTTTAACCATAATCCACCATTAGTGATACACAAACATAAAAGAAAGATGGGTATTTGATTGAGACAAGCGGAAGAAAAAAATTCATAGAAACAACAAAGAAAAACACACAAAATACCCAAAGTCCTCAACAAAGGAGGAAAATCAAAGGCCCTCAACAATGGAGGGGAAACAAAGGCTCCCACATATGGAGAGAAAATCAAATTCAAAACTAAAAAAAGATACATTGTTTATTTAAATATCAAGTTATTGTACTAAAAGAACAAGTTTGAATATTAAAAATAACTACTTTTCCTAGTAAATTAAAAATTCATGTCTAATAATTAAAATATTTATTTTAAATCTTATAATTTAAAGTTTCATTGTTAAAACAGTTGCTGCATTGTAATACGGTATAATAGTTAGTTTGTCATTTAAAATAGCAAGTTAAACAAAAAAATATAATTTAAATATAAAATAGTCAATTTAAATCCAATAATAACAAGTTTTATTGTAAAACAATAGATGACATAAGTTCTTATAACAGTCGGTTTGTCTATTAAAATAGCAAGTTATTGAAATAAATAACAAGTCTGAATATTGAAAATAACTTGCCTAATAGCCATTTTTCATTGTAAGAAAATATAATAGCCTAATTATTAAAACAATTAGGGTTCGTTTGGTAGCCTGATTAGAGCTGGATATGATTATTAGCCCAATAATTTTGGTGTTTGGTAGATTAAATGCAATCCGATTAATAATCCTAGGTACAATTCAAATAAGCTTCTTATCCAAATAGCAAGTTAGACTAACAAAATACAAACTTTGACTAATAAAATTAAAAGCTAATGTGTGCTTTGTTTTTGAAAGAATAAAACACAACTATAACAAAATAATTCACTATATAAAACATTTTTTTTCGAAAAAAGGACGGTACCTCCCTAAGTTTTATTAATATAAAATCAAAATTACAAACATGGTGGGGGACATGACAACCTCAACCACCAAAAAATGAAACATATGAAGAAACCTTTAAACAATTTGTAAGGTATTCTACAAAAAGGGAAGGGGTTTCTATTACAACAACAAAAATATAAAAACAGCCATTTAAAGTAGGGGTGTTCACGGTCCGGTCCGGTCTGGTTTTTTTCTAAATTTCACAAAACCGAGACCAAACCAATAGTGCGGTTCTGTAAAAATTTAGAACCAGGACCGGACCAATACTTTCAGAGCCGATGCCATTGGTTCGATTCTATTGATTCGGTTCTGGTCCGGTTCTACCTATATACAATTTTTTCCACTCAAAACAATACATCCGTAAGCCAAAAATAAAATAATTGAATATAGTGGTCTCATTTCTCAACAATTCAAAGTCAAACCACATGAAATATTAGGTGTAACTGCAAAGCATGAAGTTAATTATATGAGAAAAAAACAAAATTTTTTTGTTGCTTAAATTATAAAATGAAACACTTTCAAAAAAAAAAAACAAATGTGTATATATAATACTATAGATATCAAAGATAGAAACAAGTACAACTGTAATACATACATACATACATACATACATACATACATACATACATACATACATACATATAATTTTATATATATTATGAATATATATTATACTGTATATGAATGATTGGTCCGGTCCGGTCCAGAACCGTGTATATTTTTTTAAAAAACAGGACCGGACTAATTAACCGGTTCTAGAGGATTTTGGAACCAGAACCGAACTAACACTATTGGTTCGTTCCGGTTTTTATTGGTTCGGTCCGGTTCTATTGGTCCGGTCCGGTTTCTACTTTTTTTGCACAGCCCTAATTTAAAGTCACTATATAAAGACTAAAAAACTTGTATGAAAACACCATAACTCGTCTCATAGTAGAGACGGGTCATTTGTGACCCATGACCCGGATCCATGACCCACATGCAAAAGAAAAAATAGTTTTTATATTTTTTTTTTAGTTTTTTTTTTTTTTCGGTTTGCCAAAAGTAATAGTTACTATAACTAAATGTAACAAACGTGTTACTTATATATAACAGTTTGTATACATAAAAGTAATAGATATATACGGAAGTAATAGTGTTTTTTTAATGTTTTCTTCATTTGCCAAAAGTAATAGTTATTATAACTAAAATGTAACGAATTAACATGTTATTTATATGTAACAGTGTTTATATATAATTGTAACACATATGTATAGAAAAGTAATAATTCAACCATTTACACTTTAAAACTAAAAGCGCTTGTGTTAGTTGTAAAAATAAAAAAGTAACAATTTTTATAAACGAATGTGACATTTTACTTGTATAATAACATTGCAAAACAGTTACGTTTGTATAATAGTATATCAATATGTTTTCAAATAATAAGTTACAATTGGTTCAATTTATCATGATATATGTAAAAGTCTTACATTATCTATAGAAATCTGTTACAATTTCATCTACTAAAGTGTTACATTCTGATGCGAGCATGGTTGGGACAACACCAAGAGAGATGGAAACTCAAAAATTACAATTATTTAAGTGGATTTTCAGCCTTAACCGTAGCCTACCCATGGTTCATTCCATGTCCATGGTCTTTAGATATGTTGTTTTTGACATTTTGAGCATATTCGATATTTTCAACATTGTCCAGAATTTTGGGTCAACTTCAACGGGCTTCCCAGAAGGTTCTAGATATGCAAATAAGACTTATAATACATTTTAGGAAAGCCACATAAGTCTAGTTTTCAACGGGCCAAACGGATCCTTAATCAGAAGTCTCTAGAAGAAGTTATGGCTGAATTACTCAAGGGTGGTCATTCTAGATGAGAATTGATAAGTTTTTTACTCTAGATTAATTTTCTAGTATGTTCAATCTAGAGGTTCATTCTCCTTTATGGGTTATACATTCATCACATAGAAGATCAAGTGTAAACACAACTTTAGAGTTTCCTACACATTTATTATGATGCATATAGACATGACTATAGCCGGTTAACCGCCGGTTAGGAAAACCGGTTTAGCCTAACTGTAACCTAACCGGCTAACCGTGCACTCCGGTTACGGTTTACCGGTTAAACCGGTTACCTTTTTTTTTTTTTTTTTTAAACAGTTGTTTTAACAGTTTTTTGTTTAGAAAACAAATAAAAAAACACTTCATTTTTTAAAAGGTGTTATTTTTTTTTCAAGAAAAAAAAATCAACCTTTTTTTAACAGTTTTTTTAAACATTTTTTTAATACAATTTTTTTTAAAAAAAACCGGTGACCCTTTTTTTTAAAACAATTTTTTTTAAAGTTAAAATGTATAAATAACACAATTTTTTTAAGCAAAAAAAGGGGACGGTACCCTTAAATTTTATTAACTAAAATTAGATGTTAATTATATTTTTTATTTTAATATTTAATATTTTCCTTAAAGCCTTGAATATTAAATAATTTTTTTAAAAAAATATTTTCTCAATTTAAATAGTGTATATTTTAATTTATAGCTTCATATACTAATCTATGCACAAAAAGGTTGTACACATTTAATTCATGTACAACTAAGTGTGTGAGATTGATAATTTTTCAGATCCTACCCTTTATATTCAGAAATTTGCAATTGAGCCCCCCAGTTATTGTCACATGCACTGTATGTGACCACTTAAATGAATTTGGATGAAAATCGTCAAGAAACCTTAAATTGTGCAAAAATTGGAATGCCAGACCCTAAATTGGTAAAGTTTAAACGTCATACCCTAAATTGCAGTCGCTACGTGGATATTAGGCCCTATTTTGTATTACTAAAAAATAAAATAAAAATATTGTCTTTACTTTTTTCTTTTCAAAATGACAGAAAGTTAATTTCATTACAAAGTGAAAGCTTTAAATCAATAAATTTTTACAACTTATAATCCCTCCATCCCAAAATACTTGTAATTTTAAAAGTTTTCACATATATATTAAAAAATATAATTATTACATGTAAGAAAGACTCAACCACCCTTAAAAAAGTTCTAACGTCCTATGCAATTAAATGTTTGTGCAATGTATATCTCACTGTTATAATTTTTTTTTTGAGCGAACGATAAATTTAATTTAATTCACAATTAAAAAAAGAGATGACACTCTACAAAGGTCGGAGGCTCGCTCTGAATTACAATAGCAGTTCCAACTCTTAACCTACAATAGTTTTTATTCCGATCTAAATCTTGAGACGTTCTGATTCCTCTCCAAGTAAAACTTGGTCATTGACTAAATCCGACATTTAAGAAATCTACCCTAAAGTAATATGTTGCACGGAGCACTTTATATGCAGAATCGGGGCTGACAGAAAAACGCCAGCCATGTATCTCAATATCCACGAACCATCATTGTACAGTCAGAACATTGATATCCACTTCATTGCTTAAAAAAAAAATAAAAAATACAAGAATCATCCCCGTTACAAAATCAAACAAACAAATAAACACATAAACTCTCACAAATACAAATGAGAGAATACAAGGAGAAAGTAGAGGGAGTGTGATATTAATTGTGAATAAATGTCAAAAGCAGAAGAGGACAGAAATTAGGGGAGATGGACCGAGTCCAGATATCCTCCCTCCCTACAATACCTCCCAATGTACCTCCTAATTTTCATTGGCCCAACACATCATTCCTAATTACACTTTCATACCTCCTCCTTTTTCTCTTCTTCCCGTAAGTCACACCCCCTCCCCTTCTAAACAATTGCGTAGAGTATATTCACCATTTCACCTTATGCATTAAAAGATACTCCATACTCCCTGTCCCTAAATGAGTGTCTATTTTCAGAAAATTTTTGTCCTAAAATGAATGTCCAGTTTGATCATAACTTTGTCCCTAAATGATTTTTTCAAAATTTTGGTCTCTTTATACTTGAAAAAACTAAATGTTTGTAAAGACGATTACAAGATTATATATGTATTATTCCAACAAAAAATTATGTCCCTTTAAATGAAATTATGTCTTCATTACCCATAAGATCATCCAAATCATCTTCAATATCAATTGTCACTCCTTGTTCAAAAATCAAACTTCTCTTTGCTTGTCGAACGGACATCGTATTGGCTTTCGAATAAGATTTATACTACAAAATAAAAAAATCTAGTGATTGAATGGTATAATAATAATTGGCGAGTAGCACTATGAATTTTTTTATTTAGAATTATATATAGATTAAGAAAAACTGATATTTAAAATAAAAATAATAAACTTACATGGTGGCAGTAAGAACCTGAATTTACTTGTTGGAAGTTGTTTGCATAGTTGCATTCTTTGAGAATTTGTCTTCTATATTGAGAGAAAAAGATGCTTAACAGTTCATTGTTGAAAGGAATAGTAGGGTTTTAGATTGACGTGAGTGCGGAAGATAATTATGGATAGGAATTGGGAGCGACTGATCGTAAGACGGGGTTGTAATTTACAGGAATATGAGAAAAATGGGGTATGAAAGTGTAAATAGGAGTGATGAGTTGGACCAATAAAATGGAGGAGGTACATTGGGAGGTATTGTAGGGAGGGAGGAGAAAGTAGAGGGAGTGTGATATTAATTGTGAATAAATGTCAAAAGCAGAAGAGGACAGAAATTAGGGGAGATGGACCTGTACTGTATGAGTGTGTGTAAGTAATGCATTGGACAACCAGGAAATCCATTAGAAGTTTGGTAAAGACAATTAATAACGAGAAAAAAAGTCATTTCTGTTTCCAGATCCTTTATAATTAATCAGACCCTCCCCCCCCCCCCCCCCCTCGGATCTTAACCCGCTCATCCAAGATATAAAAGCTCTAGCTCAGAAATGTTTAAATTTTAGTATTTGTAAGGTTGCTAGAGGAACGGTTAAATATGCAGACAACAATGCTAGTTTTGCTAGGAAAATGTATTTGAACTTTGTAGGCCCCGAGCCATATTTCATATACAACTAATAATATTTTCCTTTGATCAAAAAAAAAACAAAAAAAACAGCCTTGTTATGTTAACCCCCACCCCCCATCATTTTCCCTATCTTCATTTTACCCCTTCCCCTTCTGTAATTGTTTCTACAGACCATAATTTGATGCAGCCCTTAGTCACCTTTGTCGAAGAATCAGCGGCTAATGTTGTTTTCGTCTATGTGACATTTAATTAATGCCAATCTTTGATTAACAAACAGGAGAAATGCGGCTTAATCTGGCTTGTATGGAGCACTGGAGCTAATTCACGAATGAACTGTACCAGGTCCCTTCTGCTTATCTTTACACTTTCCTATGTGGGCCGCCTCCACATTGTGAATCCCTCGTCTAACTCTTGGACTGGTTATGGTCGAGTACTAACAATGGATCCAAAATCTTTTGCCATTTAGATTTCTCGATCTTTATGAATTCATCATTTGATCAATTTAGCTTACCTGTGAATGTTTTTGAAAGAGTGGTTTAGTGGTAAAATTTTAGTTTTACAATCTGTGAGGTCTAAGGCTCAATCGCTCTCCTTGCTTCCTGGTTAGAATATCTTTTTACAAAAACACTCCCTCCGTCCCGCCCGAAATAAGATTTTGGTAAACTTGACTTTACTTTGACCAAGTCTTTTGAAGAAAATATAATAACCCAAATAAAAATTTAAAAATTGTTATTGTATCACAATCAATAATACTCTCAATAGAAAATTTTAAATTTATATTAGAATAATTATTTCTTTTTTAAATTATATGATCAAAGTATAAAAAACTACCAAATCCTATTTCGGGCGGGACAAAGGGAGTATGGATTATATGGAGCTTTTGATATCTCTTTCTGATGCTGAAAATGTGAAACTGTTGTAATAGCCCAGCCCATTAGTGGCCCATCTCTAAACTGGTAATTGGGCTCAATATTTGACTATATCTGAACCCACCAACCCGAGTCCAAGTCATGTTGGCAGGCCCACTCTAAAGTTTGCAGGTTATAATTGGACTTAGCAAAGCCCAAAACCAATGTGGCCCAAAGTTTCCGTAACACATACTCCCTCCGTTCCAGCACAAGTGACATTTTTAGTAAGAGGCTTTGACCAATAAGTCCTTCAGTCAAATAAATACTACCAATAAGGACTGATATTTACAAAATCCCCCAATAAGTCCCTGAAATTTTTACTTGACCAGGTTGCCCCCTCCCTCACATGCGCTGGACACGTTTTCTCTCCCTCTCTTCCTCCGATTTTTTCCCTCTCTCTCTCTCTTCCTGATTCTCTTTCTCTCTCTTCCTTTTTGTTTTCCACCAATTTTTTTAAAATGTAATATCTTAAAATCTAGAAATCAAAAAAATAATCCGAGACCACTGTTGGTCCCAAAGGGCAACAAGGGTATAGAACCGCTAGAGGGGGGGTGAATAGCGGTTTAAAATCTTTTTCGGAATACCCTTGAAAATCAATCAAGTACTTATCAGTTTGGTCTATTGCGGTTTAAAGCACTAGAACCGCTCAGATAAAATGCACAGCGGAGTTTTGCGGTTTTGTCCAAACTGAATTATAAAGAGTTGGGCGGTTTAAGTGGTTGAAAAGGAATGATGCAACTGATAGGGCACATCTGAAGTATCACAAAAGTATGCAAATCATTTATCAAGTCATTTCACATGAAAGTAAATAAAGCTCATAAACATAAATGTAAATGACAAGACAGAAAATAAAGATCAAGGACACACAATTTGAAGAGGTTCGTTCTTGAAAGAACTACGTCCTCTACCTAGGTGGTTAGCCTAGGATTTTCTAATAGCTACTAGACTTGTATTGATTTAGAGGAGTTTTTACAAGATTACAAATGAATCCAAACTCTAAATAAACAATCTAACCTAACAATGCTATTATAACAACTTGTGTTTTCGAGGTATATAATCTATAAGAAAATATACTCCGGGTGTGTAGTGTGGAAAGAAATCAAGAGCTCAAAATATCTAAGTGATGGTGAGCAAATGATTACTTTCTGTGCAAGGCTGAGTTGTGATGATTTGAAGGCTTGAAGCTTTAATGAAGAACTCTGGGTTTGCTAAGGAGATGATGAAGATATGAGTATCTGGGTTTTCAATCTTCAAAGCAAACTTGAATACTTGGGATATTCTCTTTGAAGCTCAGCAACCTTCAATGTTTAACAATGAAGGCTATTTATAGTGAAGGCATTAGTGACCGTTGGACAATGAGGTGAGTCATTGTACGGCGGTTTAATGCGCTGTCACAATCCCATTGGTTGACCTGTCACTGTCGTCCTTTGCTTTTGCTTTGTGGCAGGAAGTTGTTGGATCACTACCTGACATTGTCCTTTTAGTTGTTTAAAAGTACAACGGTAACTTTTCAAAAAGCTAGACAAACCGACATTCCCAGAATAACTGAACCATGACTTGAAGTTTAAGGACAAGTCACCAGTCATTCATTTTTATGGTTGAAAAGAATGTTTGTCTTCAAGGAGTAAATGACAGCAATAACTTCTTCAATATCTTGGTCGGCGGTTCCACCAGATGCATGTGCGGTTTCATGAATGAACTTGAGATGCGGTTTCATCAAAGACACAAACTGCGGTTTGATGAAGGACTTAAGGCACCATGCTGGCGGTTGAAGATGGCGGCTTGAGGGACACTAAACCGCTAAGAGTAAACCGATCATAACTCAGCCTAACTACTAAAAATCTAGAAATGGACTTGTCTAAAAATTGAAGTAAAACTTCATTACAAGTAAACCTAAAGTCCATAAAAAGACACGTGGAATGGGTCAATCAAATCAGGTGGGTGTACTAACAATGAATCCTAACAGTCTCCCCCTATTTGATTGATGCCATTACCACACTATGATAGAGCAAACATTGTACTTGATAAGAACATGCTCAAATGAGTATGTATTGAAACTGCATGTCCCAAGTCAAATGCACACACAATGCTATACCATAGATTTCTAATCTATCAAAGACAAAGGAAATGAAACACAGATAGATAAGATATTAATTCAGATGCATATAAAGAGATATGATTATGAGAATCAGATATGCATGTTTAAACTGAATGTTTAAAACACATACACTTAGAAAATTTTTCATGATGAATAGTGCATGAGTTTTTAGAAATGCATTGTTCCACAAACAAGTAGTTTGAATAAACAAAGTTTTGGAATATTGGATGCAATGCATTCATTTTCATTATAATCCTTCAAAGGTTTTAGAAGTTACAAATTAAATGAAAGTCAAAAACTGATTACAAAAGATAGAAAGAATTCTAATCAGTTCTATCAGGAACCCTAGCGGCGGCTTGGACAACGGTTTGAGCATCAGAAGGCTCAACTATGCTGGCGGTTTCAAACACATATTTGGCTGACTTGAGACGTAGATGGGTCGGTTCATTTACCTTCTCTAAGATTTTCTCAGAAAGCTTTTTCAGGTCGTTGGCATACTGAACTAAGTAGTCAGTTGATGAAACCGTTAGATCAGCTAGTTGGTCTAACTTCTTCTCCAGAGCCTCATTCATTTCTTGGGCCGCTTCAAGTCTGAGAGAAGTCAGCTCATTCAAAGTTTCAACCTTCTGTTCTAACTTGAGCTGATTCTCCAGAAGGGTTTCAATTTTGAATTTGTTGGGTTTCCTAGTAAGATGCGCAGCGGAATATAGCAATTTAAAATTTTAAGAAACCCAAAACCATGGATCCGTTCATGTGATTAAATCGAATACACATGATGAATAGAGGAATAACTAACCCTTGATGGCTATGAATTTTCTCTTGGTCTTTGGTGGAGAAACTTGAAGACTTGATCACGATCACAAAGCTTGAACACGAACCTTGAAGATGATGATTTTCACCCTCTAGCGGTATCCACACTTCGAACGAATATCAAAGGAGCTTCTTTGATCTTGGTTGCTAGACCAATATTATGAAACACACTTTCACAATATAATAAAGAACTATATGGAATTTATTTGTGAATTATTTTGTTCCTCAATCAATGATATCTTAGAACAAAATAATATCTCTCTCAAACTCTTTGAGACTCACAAAATCACTTGTCCATATGGTCTGGCCGAATTGGGGTTTTTATACACAATTAAGACCTATTCCAAATAGGAATCTTGTGCCAAAAACCTTCCTAAATCGAATTAGGAAATTCCCAATCGGGAGCACCAGGCGCCCGCCCGGTACCACCCAGGCGCCCGCCTGTTTGGGCAGAAACTCCAGTTCATTTTTGGCTTGAACAGGCGCCCGCCTGGTGCAACCCAAGCGCCCGCTTGGTTGACCAGGAGGCCCAGATCTTTCCAGAAATTCCTTGGAAGTCCTCCGACCCAAAATACCAATATAGTCCTTTTATTTAAGATTCGTTCTATTGTGTGTGACCCTCTAGGATTATACTAAGTTGGCAATGGGCTCAAACATGATTCCATAAGATATGATTAGGTTCTAGCAAACCGTCATACCTACCCAATTAGTATAACTAGATACAAGTTCGCATTCCTTTAGAATATGTCATAATCCCTTTGTCCACGATGTCATTGAACACAAGTCATGGTCAAACAGTCAACTTGTTTCGTTCAATACTTTCTCGATTCCGAATATGTTGATAATTCAAATGCTATTGATCCAATCAATCCATTTGAGTCCGGCCGAACATTTCATCAACATCATTCCTTCGAGGGGCCCAAGCTTGACATCTCTCCGTGGAGGGACAAATCCATTTAGCTTATTATTCTTCCCAACGGGAATCCGATTATGCCAATCATACCCTTTATAACTACCGTGTTAAGATAGCGTTTGAATATGTCAAACATAATGTTCATCAAGTGGAAGACTATAATAACTTCATGTCTAAGGATTCAAATGACATAACTAATATGAGATATATGTACGACATAGACCATGACATAAATCTCATACAGCGGGTCATGTCCAGTACCTTGTTCCAAACAAGTACCCATAAATCTAACATGATCATCTCATGATCATTTAGCCTTTATACTAGTGCTTAACAAGTACTAGGGACGGAGATTATTATGAGTAAACATGAACAACAATAATAATCAAAACATCTCTTTTATTGATATGAAATAAATGATAACAATTACAACGTTTATTAAACGTGCCTAGGGCACCACTACCAACAATCTCCCACTTGCCCTAGGCCCAATATCCCATGTATCTAATACCCATGGACCTAACATGACCATCATGTTTAGCTTGTGGAAGTCCCTTTGTTAGTGGGTCCGCAACATTGTCATCAGTAGGTACTCTGCATATATTTA
Source organism: Campanula takesimana (assembly GCA_026119855.1). NCBI lineage: Eukaryota > Viridiplantae > Streptophyta > Magnoliopsida > Asterales > Campanulaceae > Campanula > Campanula takesimana. Next base: position 2,156,006 of record JAOWBW010000066.1, on the reverse strand, counting down.
CGTCTCCCCTATCAACGATCTCTCGAATGATATGAAAACGCCTAAGTATGTGTTTGGATTTCTGATGTGCTCTTGGTTCCTTTGCTTGAGCAATAGCACCATTATTATCGCAATAAAGGTCTATTGGATTAGCAATACTAGGAACCACTTCAAGTTCAGTTATGAACTTCTTAATCCAAACAGCTTCCTTTGCAGCATCCGATGCAGCAATATACTCAGCTTCTGTTGTAGAATCAGCGGTTGTACTTTGCTTGGAACTCTTCCAGCTTACAGCTCCACCATTTAACATAAACACAAAACCCGATTGCGATCGGCTATCATCTTTGTCGGTTTGGAAGCTTGCATCCGTGTAAGCATTTACAACGAGATCATCTTCCATTCCTCCATAGACCAAAAACGAGTCTTTAGTTCTTCTCAAGTACTTAAGAATCGCTTTTACAGCTATCCAGTGATTTTCGCCAGGGTCGGATTGGTATCTACTTGTCATGCTCAAAGCATAAGACACATCCGGCCTAGTACAAATCATGGCATACATGATGGACCCAATTGCCGAAGCATATGGAACATCATTCATTTTCTCACACTCATCTTTTGTCTTAGGACATTGAGTCTTGCTTAGAGAAACTCCATGTAACACGGGCAAGGTGCCTCTCTTAGAATTTTCCATACGGAATCTTCTAATGACCTTGTCAATGTATGTACTTTGGCTTAAACCAAGTAGCCTTCTTGATCTATCTCTATAGATCTTAATGCCAAGAATATATGCGGCTTCACCCATATCTTTCATTGCGAAGCACTTTCCTAACCAAGTCTTCACAGACTGAAGTGTAGGAATGTCGTTTCCAATGATTAATATGTCATCCACGTATAAAACAAGAAAAAGCACTATGCTCCCACTAATCTTCTTGTATACACAAGGCTCATCTTCGTTCTTGATGAAACCAAACTCTTTGACCGATTCATCAAAACGGAGATTCCAACTCCTTGAAGCTTGCTTTAATCCATAGATGGATCTCTGCAATTTGCATACCTTAGAATTTTGTTCAAAACCTTCTGGTTGTGTCATATACACATCCTCTTGGAGTTTTCCATTCAGGAAAGCGGTTTTGACATCCATCTGCCATATTTCATAGTCATGATATGCGGCAATGGCAAGCAAAATTCTTATAGACTTGATCATTGCTACGGGTGAAAAGGTCTCATCATAGTCAATACCATGAACTTGCCTATAACCTTTCGCTACAAGCCTAGCTTTGTAAGTATGCACCTTCCCATCCATGTCAGTCTTCTTCTTGAAGACCCATTTGCATCCTATGGTTTTTACACCTTCGGGCGCATCAATCAAATTCCAAACTTGATTGTCTTGCATGGATTGCAATTCGGATTTCATGGCTCCAAGCCACTTGTCCGAATCAGGAGAAGACATCGCCTCTTGGTAGGTTGACGGTTCATCATTCTCAATGATTTCTACCTCATTACTATCCGTTACGAGAAATCCATATCTCTCGGGCTCGGATCGTAACCTACTAGATCTGCGAGTTACTTGTGTATTTTGAACAGGTTCCACAACTCCTTGTGGTTCTTGTTCTTGTTCCTCTATTGGTTCAATGTTATTTTCTGGGTCTCGAATTTCTTCAAGATTTATTTTACTCCCACTGATTTCTTTGGAGAGAAACTCTTTCTCTAGAAAGACACCAGTTCGGGCAACAAACACTTTGTTGTCCTCACGGTTGTAAAAGTAATATCCTTTAGTTTCCTTAGGATATCCCACGAAAATACATTTATCAGATTTGTGTGCAAGTTTGTCTGAGACAAGTCTTTTGACAAAAGCTTCGCAACCCCAAATCTTCATGAAAGATAGACAAGGCTTCTTTCCGCTCCACATCTCATATGGAGTCTTTTGAACCGATTTAGTTGGAACACGATTTAGTGTGAAAGCAGCGGTTTCTAGGGCGTAACCCCAAAAGGATATTGGAAGATCAACTTGACTCATCATTGATCGAACCATGTCTAACAAAGTCCGATTCCTCCTTTCGGACACACCATTCCATTGTGGTGTTCCGGGTGGAGTCAATTGTGAAACTATTCCACAATTCTTTAGATGATCATCAAATTCTTGACTTAAGTATTCTCCACCTCGATCTGATCGAAGTGCTTTTATACTTTTTCCAAGTTGTTTTTCTACTTCATTTTGAAATATTCTAAATATCTCAAATGCTTCACTTTTATGTTTCATTAGGTAAACATACCCAAATCTACTATAATCATCAGTGAAGGTTATGAAGTATTGAAATCCTCCCCTAGCATTGCTACTTAATGGTCCGCATACATCGGAATGTATCAACCCCAATAAGTCGCTTGCCCTTTCACCCAACTTAGTAAAAGGTGTCTTAGTCATTTTTCCAAGAAGACACGACTCACAAGTATCATATGACTCTAAGTCACATGAACCCAAAAGTCCGTCCCCATGGAGTTTTGAGATACGCTTCTCATTAATATGACCAAGACGGCAATGCCACAAATAAGTATGATTTACATCATTAGGTTTAGATTTCTTATTTACATGATAGACATTATTTTCATTCTTGACATCCAAGATATAAAGGCCATTAAATGAATTAGCAATACCATAAAGCACATCATTTAAATAAATAGAAAATTTCTTATTCTCAATAAGAAACTTAAAACCTTCATTATCCAAACAAGAAATTGAAATAATATTTCTGCTTAAATCCGGAACATAATAACAATTGTTCAAAACAAGAATTAATCCGGAAGGTAAAGTGACTTCATAAGTCCCTACGGCTAATGCAGCAACTCTTGCTCCATTTCCCACGCGTAGATCTACTTCACCTTCTTTAAGCAGTCTCCTATTCTTTAGTCCCTGCACATTTAGACAAATGTGAGAACCACATCCGGTATCCAATACCCAAGAATCAGTGGTAGAAAGGAGAATATCTATCATATAGATACCTGAAGTCGACGCAGCCTTGCTGCTCTTCTTCTTCTTTTGCTCTTCCAAGAAAGCCTTGCAATTACGTTTCCAATGACCAATTTCTTGACAATGGAAACAGATTGCATCCTTTTGTGAATCAGGTTTTGCCTCAGAAGCCTTGGCAACCTTTGCCTTGCTTATCTTGGGTTTGACAACTTTTGCCTTACCCTTTCCTTTGGCACTAGCCTTCTTCCCATCATGAACCAAGAGCACGGGAGAACCTTTCTCCACAATTTTCATCTCTGCAGTTTTGAGCATCCCATGCAACTCAGAGAGATTCTTATCCATTCCATGCATGTTATAATTCATCACAAACTGATTATAACTTTTAGGCAATGAATTAAGAATGAGATCCGTGGCTAGCTCCAATGGGATTGGATAGCCAAGTTTCTCAAGGTGCTCTACATAACCTTTCATTTTAAGAAAGTGAGGACTCACTTGTTGCCCTTCATTCATTTTACTAGTAGTGAATGCAACAATGGTCTTGTACCTCTCTTGCCTAGCTTGCTCTTGAAACATGGTTCTCAACTCTACGCCTATCTCATAGGCTTCCAAATGTTCCAAACTTTGTTGGAGTTTTGAACACATAGCAGCAAGCATGAGACAACTTACATCTCTAGAATCATTACGATGCTTCTTGTAATTGTCTCTTTCTACCCTAGGGGCAGTAGGCGGTGGTTCAGCGGGGAGAGGCCCATCGAGAATGTACAACTTATCTTCTTGCCTAAGAACGATTCTTATGCTACGGATCCAATCCATAAAGTTAGTACCATTCTCTTCGAGCTTATCCTTCTCAAGGATCGATCGCAACGACATTGATTGAGTGTTATTAGTCATTATCTACAAATATGCAAAATTTCCAAAATTTAATAAGTACCGATTTTCATTAAAGAGATAAATAATGTATTTTAAACAAAATACTCCCACTAAATTATACAACCTTCTTATACATCCAATGTATAATATAATTTAATTGGGTTGAGATCCCGCTTTAATCTAATTTTGAGTACGCTTTGGCGCACCGCTCAAAATTAAATCAATTAGGTAGACAACTCTTGTCAATCATATCTTATATGACTCTCAGTTCTTTTCATGAGATTCTTTAAGAAATCCAATTTCAAAAAGCATGTTAAATCTCATCTTTGCCTTAAGCCCAAAACTGTTTTGACGCTTAATTAAGTCCAACCATTTTAAACGCATAGGAAACTCTTATTCACTCATCTTGCTCAAACATGAATAAAATCAATGCACCTCGCTTTGGCGAGCCCACATAAAATTACTCATGTATAAACAAGTGTTTTAATCATGGCATGGCAAAATGACTTAAAACTTTCTTTGAAGGTTCATCACATATAGCTTATAACACATTTATGAGCACATAATATAAACATGTTACACATCAAGTTTAGCCACTAAATTAATCTCCATTAATTTAAGCATGGTATTTATGTGTCATTAGTTTCTCTATAATTATGAGGATGAGACTATTTCAACTTTGGTTATTATCTCCAAATCAAGACAACAAGAAGTGCGGTCGAACTAAGCCATTAGGCAACCACAATCCCGCACTAATTCAAGAGACCAAGAAAGTAGTCCATGTGGCCGAAACTAAGCAATAGATGGTCTCGATGAACGTAGGCCAATTGCATTCACAATTCCACATGGATCTCCAAACTTTGAATCAAGAACTTTGTTTCTCAATTTTAGCAATTATGAACTCTTCATAATTCTAACTTCGTTTCATCTTTGAAACTTTGATTGCGATCAAGTTTGGGAAACACAATCTCGATGAACGCAGATTAGCCATCCAAACCTTGAACCAATCTTAGAATCACAAGACTAAAACAAATAGGAAAATCAAACCCCAAGATCCACACACAAACAAACTACCCAAAACCCATTCCAGATCAGCAAGTCTGGTCTGGTTCTGTTACTGGTTTTGTTGAACCTCTCGAAAATTCCAAATTCTGATTTTTAACCAAAATCAGACAATCTGATCCTTATGTGCGGCCGCCCAAAACTCAATGTGCGGTCGCCCAAATATGTGCGGTCGCCCAAGTGATTTTGTGCGGTCGCCCAAGATGATCAGAATGTACAGAATTTTGAAGTTCGAAAATTTTGTCTCAAAATCGTTTTTCCCCGATTATTAAAACTTTGATCCAATCAAAAATTAATAATCAACAATTCTGAATCCACCATAATTTATTTATTGCGATTGAATCGTGCGATTAAAGTTGCAAAACAATAAACCACATAAAATCACAAAACACATAAACAACATATATTCCAATATTCAAATCATGCAAGGCACATAAACAATTTATATACACATAACATGATCTAGGTATTGAAATAATCAACATGAACGGGGCTCTGATACCACTGTTGGGTTTCCTAGTAACATGCGCAGCGGAATATAGCAATTTAAAATTTTAAGAAACCCAAAACCATGGATCCGTTCATGTGATTAAATCGAATACAACATGATGAATAGAGGAATAACTAACCCTTGATGGCTATGAATTTTCTCTTGGTCTTTGGTGGAGAAACTTGAAGACTTGATCACGATCACAAAGCTTGAACACGAACCTTGAAGATGATGATTTTCACCCTCTAGCGGTATCCACACTTCGAACGAATATCAAAGGAGCTTCTTTGATCTTGGTTGCTAGACCAATATTATGAAACACACTTTCACAATATAATAAAGAACTATATGGAATTTATTTGTGAATTATTTTGTTCCTCAATCAATGATATCTTAGAACAAAATAATATCTCTCTCAAACTCTTTGAGACTCACAAAATCACTTGTCCATATGGTCTGGCCGAATTGGGGTTTTTATACACAATTAAGACATATTCCAAATAGGAATCTTGTGCCAAAAACCTTCCTAAATCGAATTAGGAAATTCCCAATCGGGAGCACCAGGCGCCCGCCCGGTACCACCCAGGCGCCCGCCTGTTTGGGCAGAAACTCCAGTTCATTTTTGGCTTGAACAGGCGCCCGCCTGGTGCAACCCAAGCGCCCGCTTGGTTGACCAGGAGGCCCAGATCTTTCCAGAAATTCCTTGGAAGTCCTCCGACCCAAAATACCAATATAGTCCTTTTATTTAAGATTCGTTCTATTGTGTGTGACCCTCTAGGATTATACTAAGTTGGCAATGGGCTCAAACATGATTCCATAAGATATGATTATGTTCTAGCAAACCGTCATACCTACCCAATTAGTATAACTAGATACAAGTTCGTATTCCTTTAGAATATGTCATAATCCCTTTGTCCACGATGTCATTGAACACAAGTCATGGTCAAACAGTCAACTTGTTTCGTTCAATACTTTCTCGATTCCGAATATGTTGATAATTCAAATGCTATTGATCCAATCAATCCATTTGAGTCCGGCCGAACATTTCATCAACATCATTCCTTCGAGGGGCCCAAGCTTGACATCTCTCCGTGGAGGGACAAATCCATTTAGCTTATTATTCTTCCCAACGGGAATCCGATTATGCCAATCATACCCTTTATAACTACCGTGTTAAGATAGCGTTTGAATATGTCAAACATAATGTTCATCAAGTGGAAGACTATAATAACTTCATGTCTAAGGATTCAAATGACATAACTAATATGAGATATATGTACGACATAGACCATGACACCAGTACCTTGTTCCAAACAAGTACCCATAAATCTAACATGATCATCTCATGATCATTTAGCCTTTATACTAGTGCTTAACAAGTACTAGGGACGGAGATTATTATGAGTAAACATGAACAACAATAATAATCAAAAATCTCTTTTATTGATATGAAATAAATGATAACAATTACAACGTTTATTAAACGTGCCTAGGGCACCACTACCAACAGAATTCTATTCTCCCAATCCTAGGGTCAACACCATTCTCGGTTGAAACTTTGAATTCCATTCTCCCAATCCTAGGGTCAACAGCATTCTCCCTCTTAATGGCATCAACAAGGAAGGGCAGAGAGGAAAGAAATGCAGATTGGGTAAGGAAAGAATCCAGCACAAACTGAATCTTCACAGGATCAGTTTCAAAAAGGGAGGAAGGGAAAGGAATGATAGAAAATGAAGTGTAGGGAAGAGAAGGGGAAATGGAAAGAATTTGGGTACTAGAAAGAGGAAAGGAAGAATAAGGAGAGAACTGCCATCTATATAGATAAGGAAAGACAATGCAGTTTATTCTAAAGAAAAATTGAGAGCAGAGAGAGAAGATGAACTCAACTGCCAGATCTTCAATAATTTGATCAAGAGTTGAAGCAATCAGTTGATCTGAAGCAGCTTGAGACTCATCGGCTGGAAAGATTGCAAAAGGATTTGGACGACCACACTTGAGTCGTTGCTCTTCATGCTTGTTGGCGGCTCTGATGATGGCTCCATGGCGGTTGGCTTTGGAAGTAGTAGCTCTAAACTTCTTCAGGTAACCCGCTATGTCCTGTGCACACTTCCTTTTCAAACCACGCGGTTTGGGAGACCTAACTGCAACTGTGAATTCAGGCAGAACCGAAGGGGCAGAGATGTTGATCAGTTGCGGTTGAGCCGACGGTTGAACTGCTGAAGCAAAAGGCAGTGTAGGGGATTCAGAAGGTGAAGGAGTGTGCTCTGGTGAGTCAAACTCCAGCTTTCGTTTCAACGAAGGAGTAGCGGTTTCAACTATCATGGGGTCTATCCCAGCCTTTCTCATTTCAGCCCTTTCTCTCAACTCCTTTGCAAATGGGCCTTCACTGGGTGAATGATCTTTCTTGTCATGAGCTTCAGTGAAGTCCACTGCACCAGGTGGCCTTGATTGCCAGTGCTCCACAAAATCATATTTCTTCACTAACCTTCTCTTCTTCTTCAGCGGTTGAACCTCAAGATTATCATCATCTTGCTCAGGTTCATCTTGAACTGCCTCAGACGCATCAGTCTGCTCAGGCAATACTGCAGCCTCAAACTCATCAGTTTGCTCAGGCTGAACCGCACTTGTAGATACCTCGGCTTGTTCAACTGGAACCGCAGCCTCAGACACTTCGGTCTGCTCAGGCTCGGTTTGAGTGGAGGGTTTAAGGTTGGGAAGGGCAGAAAAGATTAGCTGCAACTGTTCTTCAGTGAACTGAACAGTTGGCAGTTTGAGAGGGGATTTTAGAGGTGAGATAGGTTTGGGTTCAGAGGTGGAGGCTTTCAGTTTTCTCAACAAGTTTACATCTTGTGCAAAGTTCATGGATTTTTCAGCATTAGGCTTGATTGGGGATAAGGGTTTTATCTGAGGTTTAGAAGGGATAGGAGGAGTTGGTTTTGTGAAGGGAATTGGTTTAGAGTAAGGTAGAAGCGGTTCAGAAGAGGGATTGGATAGAATGAGGAAGGATTTTGGTAAGGTCGGTTTTGGAGGAAGAATGGATGAGGGTTTGGAAGTTTCAGTTACTTTGGCTTTCTTCTTTCTTAGAGCCGCGGTTTCCCTGGGTTGAGCCGCAGGGATTGCAGGCTCCCCCTCAACCGCAGGCTCCCTCTCAACCGGAGCCTCAGTTCCATCCAGGCTAACTCCTAGCCTATTCAAAGTGGCAGTTTGAGCTGCTTCTCTAGCTCTAGTAGCAGCGGCTTGATCTGCTATGGCACCGGCATAAGGTTTGCCTGACTTATTTAGCCGAGCCTCAGGAAAGGGTCCTCTCTTTTCTTCAGGCAGAGGATCAGCAGTCCATACCGCTTGTGCAAACCGCCATCCAAACGCGGTTCTGAAAGCATCAAGCTTAGAAGCACCAAACAAGGTCTTCTCATTAGGTTGCACCCACTCAGCTTCATTGGCCACAGAAGCCTTAAAGATCACAGAATCCTGATGAAGGAACTTGGTTACGACTCTGCAGTGAGTTCTGATCTTTGTTTTACCAGCGGCTTTGGTAGATGTGTGGCGGCTGAGGGCATTGATCATTTCTTGCTTGATGATCCTTGGCCAGTGCATCTTCTTCCCTTTGTAGATAGCCACGCAGTAGTTGTACTTCTCAGAAGTAAAATTGTTGTGATTGCCACCACTAAGTCACACAACATCACCATAACTTCTCCAAACTCCTTCTTAGGGGTGGACTTAGTGTTGAAGACAGAGGCCCCCAAGAGCTCCTCAGTAGTTCTGCTGACTAATTCTGGTTTGATAGAAAGAATTCCAGAATTCTCCAGTCCAGCCAAAATAGCAACCTTTGAAGCAGATAACACCACATCCTTTGTCCTTACAGTGGACTTGATGGCATTTTCAGTCTTCACTTCCCCAGATTCTAAGTCTCTGATCTCTTCACCTTTACCATTCAGCAGGGGCACCTCACAGACAATCCCATTGTCAAAGAATTCTGCACAAAGCCTCTTGTCAAACTTCGGTTCATCTAACTGGAATAAGGGCAGCAGTTTTGATGATTCCAGTAGGGCGAGCAGTTTTCTTCCAACTGCATCAGCTTCAAATTCGGCTTTGATGATCTGAGATCCAGGTACAAAGTTGGTTTCATCCTAAAAATAATCAAGGTTAGTAAGAGTTTGATGCAAGCAGTTTGAATAAGCCAACCATTCAAACTGCTTCAAGGAATCCTAACAATGAAATAAGCGGTTGAAGTAAAACAGGGTTAAAATGGTAAACACCCAAAACTAGACATGGAAAGAATTTGAAAAAGCATTTGAATGCATGAAGAACATGATGAACAGGGGATAAACATGCAAAACAAAAACTTAACCAAATTAAGAAAGAAGTATACCAAAAGACTCAAAAAACGCAGATACTAACAAAGTTCTAAAATAACGAGTTCAAATAATAAACCCAGAACATAGTATCAAAATAAATACGAATGAACACCCGAAAAACCCAAAAATCAAAATGTTCAAAAATTGAACAAAAGACATGAAATAAACATCAAACCCAGCATATATGAACATACGTAATCATAATCAACCAAAAATTGAAAGAAAAAGCAAGTAAAAATATGAGAAGACGAACAAGCTTTTTCGAACAACAATGGCCGAAAAAATGAAATGCTAGAGTGAAAGGTTCAAGAAATCATACCATATCGCCTTTGGATGTTTTAGATGTAGATGGAGCAGAAGGGTCTGAAGATTTCTTAGGTGCCATTTTAAATTTCAAAGAAGTATGGGAATATTGGAGGTTGAGAATAGAGTGCAGATGAGAGAGAGAGAGAGATAGAGAGTATACGCAAATGAGGAAGAAGGTAAAAAGGTAAAAAGAAATAAACTTTGTCTTTTATACTCAATTAACTGTTCCTCGGGTAATGGAATGACGAGAACGGCGCACGATTATCTCCAGATGGCATCCCACGTCACATAGAATTTAATGCGGCAGAGAAAATTGCAAAAGGGTCCTTATAATTGATATGACATAAAGTAGGGACTAAAATGCAATTTCATACCTGAGCAGTTTGATTGAGCAAACCGACTTACCTTACGTCTTCAGCGGTTTTTCATGAAACTGATGTCTCTCTAATCTGATGGCGGTTTATATGTTTAAACCGAATGACTTTGCTTTCTTGTCGGTTTTGAAAGAACCGATTACATTCATTTGACTCGTCAGTTTGATGGAGAATCTTGTACCGAACCATTTATTGATGCGGTTTCAATGATGCCAGAACCGCACACTAGATGACTTTTCTAAGCATAGCCAAAACACTTAAACAAAAGATATTAAAAATAATATATAGATATGATATCTTAAGTTAGTTCTAACATACCCATTTCTCCTCGTAAATGATAGAACCTGGAATTTTCAAGCGGTTTGGTGAGAATGTCAGCAATTTGATCATCTGTTCCCACCTTTGCTAGAAAAATGTTTTTCTTTTCAACATGGTCTTTGAGGAAATGATATCTTATGTCGATGTGCTTGGTTTTTGAGTGCTGAACTGGATTGTTGGAGATGGATATTCCAGCAGTGCTATCACAGTAGATAGGGCAGTTTTGTTCAAATATCCCGTAGTCCTCCAACTGTTGTTTCATCCAGAGAATTTGAGAGCAACAGCTTCCAGCCGCTATATATTCAGCTTCAGCGGTTGAGACTGAAACCGACGCTTGTTTCTTGCTGGACCATGATACAAGCCGCGTTCCAAGGAACTGACAAGTACCACTTGTGCTCTTTCTGCTTATCTTACATGCTGCAAAGTCAGCATCTGAATAACCTAATAGATCAAATGAAGATTCTTTGGAGTACCAAAGTCCAAGGTTAACAGGTCCACATAAATATCTAATAATACGTTTAACAGCAATAAGATGAGATTCTCTAGGGTCAGCTTGAAATCTAGCACACACACAAACACTAAACATGATATCTGGCCTACTTGTAGTTAAGTAAAGTAGAGAGCCAATCATACCTCGGTAGAGAGTTTGATCAACTTTCTTACCATGTTCATCCCGATCCAAACTGCAGGCCTTAGGCATTGGGGTATCAACTGATTTAGCGGTTTCAAGCCCGAACTTCTTTATCAAATCTTTAGTGTATTTGGCTTGGTTGATAAAGATCCCATTATGGCATTGCTTGACTTGGAGTCCAAGAAAGAATGTCAACTCTCCCATCATACTCATTTCAAATTTGCTCTTCATTAGCTTCTCAAACTTAACACACATAGTTTCATTAGTAGAACCGAAAATAATATCATCAACATATATTTGAACTAATAATGAATGACTTTTGTGTTTAGCTATAAATAGAGTTGTATCAATTTTACCTCGAGAGAAGCCTTGTTCAATAAGAAATTTAGATAGAGTGTCATACCATGCTCTTGGAGCTTGTTTGAGTCCATACAATGCTTTCTTGAGTTTGAAGACATGATTTGGAAGTTTGTTGTCTTCAAATCCTGGCGGTTGAGCTACATAAACTTCTTCTTGTAGTTCACCATTCAGAAATGCACTCTTCACATCCATTTGATATAACTTGAATTTCTTGAAGGATACATAAGCCAGGAACAATCTTATGGCTTCAAGTCTGGCAACAGGGGCAAAGGTCTCATCATAGTCAATTCCTTCTTCTTGCCTATAGCCTTGAGCAACCAACCTAGCTTTGTTTCTTGTTATTGTACCATTCTCATCCATCTTGTTTCTGTACACCCATTTTGTTCCAATTACTGTATGATCACTGGGCCTTGGAACTAGAGTCCAAACTTTGCATCTTTCAAACTGATTGAGCTCTTCTTGCATTGCAATTACCCAACTTGGATCACTTAGAGCTTCATCTACCTTCTTCGGTTCCATCTGAGATAACAGAGCAGTTGAGAATAAACTGTGATTATCTCTGTGAGTCAAACTCCCTCTGGTTTGGACACCAGTACTGATAGGACCAATAACGTTGGCAGTTGGATGGTCTCTATGCTCATTAATTTCAGGAGGGAGGTTGTCTTGAACCACTATTTCTTGAAGATTTTCCAGAGGAGGATCATCCTGATAATCATTGAAATCTTCATTGAAGGTTAGATTTGGAACTGGTTCAACAGTTTGAATGGGGTCAGAAGACAGCGGTTCAACAGTTACACCATCAGCGGTTTGAGTAGGTGCGGCTGAAGAACTGGATGAAGCAGTTTGAGTAGGATGGTTGTCAGTTGCTCTATGTCTAGTGCCTGTCTCAAAATCACTAAAATCATTAGCAACATTTGGAGCCATATGTGGCTCAAGGAGAGCATGTTCATCAAATGTAACATGGACTGACCTACAATTTTTAAAGATGTCTTATTGAAACAACGAAAAGCTTTGGAGTGTTTAGAATAACCAACAAAAATACCTTCATCAGCCTTAGCATCAAATTTTCCTCGATGCTCTTTGCCATTGTACAAGATGTAACACTTGCATCCAAATATCTTGAAGAAGGCAATGTTGGGTGATCTGCCTCTCCACAATTCATAAGGAGTCTTGTTGTGAACTTTGATGATGAGGGAGCAGTTCTGGGTGAAGCATACGGTATTGACGGCTTCAGCCCAGAAGTATTTGGGAAGCTTGGCTTCGGCAATCATAGTCTTCCCGGCTTCAATCAAAGTCCTGTTCTTTCTTTCCACTACTCCATTCTGTTGTGGAACTCCAGCGGCAGAGAAATTATGATCAATTCCATGATCATCACAATATTGGGCAACACCATTGTTTGTAAATTCGGTTCCATTATCTGAACGCACGGCAACAATGTCATCCAATTTCTGAGTTTGGAGCTGTCTAAAGAGAGCGGTTACGATGCCATAAGTATCATCTTTAGAGGCCATCATTTCCACCCATGTATATCTTGAATAATCATCAACCACCACAAGTGTATAGCGGTTTCCTCCAATACTAGCGGTTGGGACAGGTCCAAATAAATCCATGTGCAGCAGTTGCAAACAGCGGTTCGTTGAAGGCGCGGTTTTACTAGGAAATGACTGTTTGGGCTGCTTTCCAAGCTGGCATGCTTTACACTTTTCATCATGATGGTCAGCCACTTTGGGTAGTCCTTTTACTAGACCATCCCTATGCAGTTTTGCTAGATACTTGAAGTTCAAGTGGCTGAGCCGCTTATGCCATAACCAGCTGCTTTCACTTATATTTTTGGCTACAAAACAGAGGTCAGCAATAGAAACAATATTGCTTAAATCAATTATATAAACATCACCTGTTCTGTTGCCAGTCAGTAGAGTGACTCCAGAGGAAGCATCTTTGATATAACAGCTAGTTGAAGTGAAGATGCAGTTCATTCATTTGTCACAAAACTGAGATATGGAGAGAAGGTTGTGCTTGAGTCCTTCTACTAGTGACACTTTTTCAATAGTCACCTTTCCTCATTTGATTGCTCCATATCCTACTGTTTCTCCTTTCTTGTTGTTACCAAACACTACTGGGGGACCTTTCATTTGGATGAAACTGCAGAGTAGTTCTGAATCTCCAGTCATGTGTCGTGAGCATCCACTATCCAACTACCAGAGATCCTTCTTCTTCTTAGCGGTTCCAGCCATAAAACATGAAATCTGAAAAATAAACATGAAAGGTTTTGGTCCCCCTTATTCCTTGGGTCCTAGGGTTAGCAGCTTTTTGGGACCCACACCTGTTTGACCTTAGGATTTTTACGTCCCTTGGCATTGGGTGTGAATCTTAAAAGACAATGACCAGCACTATGACCAAAGTCGGCACAGATAGAACAATGAATTAAGCCAGGTTGTGGTTGCGGTTTTACAAATCCATTACTGACCTTCGGTTTATCGTGTTTTACTGGGTCATCGGTTTTGGCTTTAACAAAGTTAACCTTCTTGAGTTCCACCTTTCTCTTAGGTGCGGCTTTAGGAAATATAACAGGATATTCCTTAAACCGACTATGAGCGGTTTCATCACTCAATACTTCTTTGGTTGCCTCAGCCGCTGTGGATTTCTCTTTCCACTTTGGATCTCTCCCAGTCTGGTTTTTAGGATACTCATAGAAATAATTTTGCTTTTTAATTTCTTGTGTTGAGCCCTTTTTACCAGCATGATTCACCTTAGGAATTTCTTTGGTTTGTTCAGTTGGTTTCACACCACCTTCAGCACATAGACAAGGACACTTACACCCATCATCAGTTTTAAATCCCAATCCACTTTTCTCTTTAGAGAGAATTTGTGAATTAACGATTTGTTCCATGGTGACACCAGACTTAGTCCACACATCGGTCACCTTTTGAAGTTCATCCCTTTGTGCAGTAAGATCATGGATTCGGGTGTTAAGAACCTCGGTTCTGTCCTTAAGGTAGCGGTTTTCTTCCACAACAGAAGCTATCCCAACAATTTGGAGCTTGGGTTTTTCAATCTCCTCCTTATGGGACTTGCATTCTTTTTGGGAATATTCAAGTTCCGCAGCCATTAATTTATATGCCTTTTTAAGCACAGTGTGTTGTTGACAAATGACATTAGCACGTTCAAGTACCTGGTCATCATGGCTTTGTTCGGTTTGATCCTCAGGAGAGTAGTTTGGTGAAGTAGGAGTTTTGCCTTGTTTAGCTTCAGGAGTTTTTGGTGAAACTGACTTCATTTGATGGAGTGGCAGTGGAAGGCTTTCGTCAATTTTAACCTTTTCTTCAAATCCCATTAGGCAAAGATTTGCAACTCCTTCATCTTCATCACTATCATCTGTATCAGAACCCATCCCTGTTAATGGTTGTTCTCCTTGTTCAGCAACCATTCCTCTTCTCTTGAAAAACTTTTTATTGAACGGTTTCTTGGCAGGAGCGGCTTCATAGCGCGGTTTGGGACAACTGGAGGCAAAATGACCTGGTTGTCTGCAGTTGTAACAAACAAGATCATCCCTTTTCTTAGCATCAGCTGCTTTGTTGAATCTGGTTGGAGGGACAAACTTTGCAGGGCCGCCTGACTGAGATTGAGCTCTGTTCTTTCTGAACTTGGTGTAGTTTTTCACATAGAGAGCAAACTCGTCATCATCCATGTCATCAAAGTCAACTTGAGTAGAACTGGATGCTACACTTTGAGAATTTTGAGATGGAGTGTAGGATTGATGAGATTGCTGAGGTTGAGAATAGGGTTGATGATGTTGAGGGTAAGGTTGATGAGGCGGTTGGTAATACTCTGGAGGTGCGGTTTGAGAAATATATCTTGGAATATTTGGATCAAAAGAAGCGGTTTGTAAATGGATATTAGATGCGGTTTGATGATGATCTAGATTGTAAACTGGAGATGTGGCATTGTTGAAAGCGGCAAGAGAAAGAGACTTGAATCTGTTTTCGGTTTCATGAGCTTCCTCAAGCTTGAATTCAAATACCCTTAGCATGGCATAAAGATGACGAAGATCAAGAGCTTCCAGATCTTTGTTGTCTTCTATGTTGGTAGTTTTGATCAGCCATTTGCTACCAAGAGATTGCATGAATCTCATGTTCAGGTCAGTATTGGAATACTTGTGCCCTAGAGAGAAACATACATTGACAATTTCCACGAACCGCTCATAGCATTGGCGAAGAGATTCCTTTGGGTCTTTGACAAAGTAATCAAAGAGCCTTCTCTGTTGGTAGAGGCGGTTCTTCTTGGTGTCGGCATCTCCTTCCAGAAAGTCAATGATGCCATCCCATGTTTCCTTTGCGGTATTGCAATCTAGAACCTTTGAGTGAGTTCTTAGATCAATAGCTAATACAAGCATGGACATGGCTCTTCCATCAAATTCCACATTCCGTTGATCAGTTTCGGTCCATTCAGCTTCCGGCTTCTTGATTTCCGCAGTTTGTCCAGCAGTACCTGCATCAGGGTTAGCCTTCATCGGGACATAGGGTCCATTAACAATTGCAGTCCATAATCTGCGATCCTCAGATATCATGTGCTTCTTCATCCTATCTTTCCAGAAGATGAAACTATCTTCATTAAGAATAGGTAAGTGATTAGAGTTGGATGTCTGCATCATATGGGAGTTTATGTTTGCCATTGGATCAGCACCCAAGCGGTTAAGCTTGTAAAATAATTTTTGGTGGATATGCTCTGATACCACTTGTTGGTCCCAAAGGGCAACAAGGGTATAGAACCGCTAGAGGGGGGGGGGGGTGAATAGCGGTTTAAAATATTTTTCGGAATACCCTTGAAAATCAACCAAGTACTTATCAGTTTGGTCTATTGCGGTTTAAAGCACTAGAACCGCTCAGATAAAATGCACAGCGGAGTTTTGCGCTTTTGTCCAAACTGAATTATAAAGAGTTGGGCGGTTTAAGTGGTTGAAAAGGAATGATGCAACTGACAGGGCACAACTGAAGTATCACAAAAGTATGCAAATCATTTATCAAGTCATTTCACATGAAAGTAAATAAAGCTCATAAACATAAATGTAAATGACAAGACAGAAAATAAAGATCAAGGACACACAATTTGAAGAGGTTCGTTCTTGAAAGAACTACGTCCTCTACCTAGGTGGTTAGCCTAGGATTTTCTAATAAATACTAGACTTGTATTGATTTAGAGGAGTTTTTACAAGATTACAAATGAATCCAAACTCTAAATAAACAATCTAACCTAACAATGCTATTATAACAACCTGTGTTTTCGAGGTATATAATCTATAAGAAAATATACTCCGGGTGTGTAGTGTGGAAAGAAATCAAGAGCTCAAAATATCTAAGTGATGGTGAGCAAATGATTACTTTCTGTGCAAGGCTGAGTTGTGATGATTTGAAGGCTTGAAGCTTTAATGAAGAACTCTGGGTTTGCTAAGGAGATGATGAAGATATGAGTATCTGGGTTTTCAATATTCAAAGCAAACTTGAATACTTGGGATATTCTCTTTGAAGCTCAGCAACCTTCAATGTTGAACAATGAAGGCTATTTATAGTGAAGGCATTAGTGACCGTTGGACAAAGAGGTGAGTCATTGTATGGCGGTTTAATGCGCTGTCACAATCCCATTGGTTGACCTGTCACTGTCGTCCTTTGCTTTTGCTTTGTGGTAGGAAGTTGTTGGATCACTACCTGACATTGTCCTTTTAGTTGTTGAAAAGTACAACGGTAACTTTTCAAAAAGCTAGACAAACCGACATTCCCAGAATAACTGAACCATGACTTGAAGTTTAAGGACAAGTCACCAGTCATTCATTTTTATGGTTGAAAAGCGAATGTTTGTCTTCAAGGAGTAAATGACAGCAATAACTTCTTCAATATCTTGGTCGGCGGTTCCACCAGATGCATGTGCGGTTTCATGAATGAACTTGATATGCGGTTTCATCAAAGACACAAACTGCGGTTTGATGAAGGACTTAAGGCACCATGCTGGCTGTTGAAGATGGCGGCTTGAGGGACACTAAACCGCTAAGAGTAAACCGATCATAACTCAGCCTAACTACTAAAAATCTAGAAATGGACTTGTCTAAAAATTGAAGTAAAACTTCATTACAAGTAAACCTAAAGTCCATAAAAAGACACGTGGAATGTGTCAATCAAATCAGGTGGGTGTACTAACAATGAATCCTAACAACCACCGTTTTAATCGTGCCGTCAAAACGAATCAAACAAGTACACTCAATACATAATTCAAATTTTAGAAATAAAAATATCATTTTTCACTAGTAAAAATTTGAGAAAATCATTTTTCATTTCTCAATTAATTTCACAATTTTAGAAAATAAAATTTCATTTTTCACTTGTAAAATCATTTTCAATTGATTTCTCAGTTGTATGATTTCTCAATTGTGTGATTTCACAGTTGTGTCATTTTTCATTTTTTATTTTAAAAACTAATAAATTCACCTCTCAATTTTTCACAATCATTATAATAACTGAGACATGCATTTCACAACTGTTCACACATGAATTTGAATATAATAACAGAGACATTCATTTAACAGTTGTTCATAATTGAGTAAAAACTGATAAAATCATCTCTCATTTTTCACAATTGATGACTCAATTTATCGGTTTAATTATATAATAAATGAGACATTCATTTATCAGTTATCAATTTTTCTCTGTTGTTAATATATTAATAAATGATATATTCATTTCTCATTTATTCACATACGAGTTTAATATAAGAACTGGTAAATTTGTTTCTCAGTTGTTAACCAAAACAAAAAATGTGAGGTTGTAGTGTTAAATATATAATAGTTTACTAATGGAACAAGTAACAAGCTTGGCATAGTGGTTAGGAGTTTTAGTTAAGACCAAGAGGTCTTAGGTTCAAACCCTCCCAAGAGCAAATTATTTTTATTTAAAATACTTGGGTTGCAGATGGTTCCGGCAGCAAGGGGCGGCGGTGGTCGGCGGCGGATGGTGGTGGTGGTGGCCGGGAGGCAGGTGGCGGCTGACGGGGGCGGCGGCAGCGGGTGGAGGTTCGGCGGCAGCAGGTGGCGGCTGACGGCGGCGGCGGTAGGTGGTGGACCTTAGTCAAAGTCAAAGGTCTAGTAGGCGGTCAAAGGTGGTCAATGGTTAAAGGTGTAATAGGATTTTATTTGGGCTGGGGGTATTTTTGCCATTTAAAAAGGGTGAGGGATTTATTTGTAAAATTGATTTCAACCCAAGGACCCTAAGGTAGATTATGAAATGTTGTGGTTTTATTGGTAAATACCATCTTCCCCAAGGGACTTATTGGTAAAAATCCCTTTTAGTAAAGTTGATTGCAATTTGACAAATAATTTAAATACAAAATAATGATTTTAACGAGAATTTATAAATTGTTATTGTATTACGATTGATAATATTTTCAATAATAATAATTTTTAGGTTATCATTAAATAATATATTTTTTTAATTGATCAAAATTATCACTTTTACTGAGTAAACATTGGAATAGAATATTGGAAGCTTTGTTGAATGATTGATAATAAAAAAGCAAAGAATTGGATGCTTCGCTTTTAATCGTTGGCGTAGGCATATAATAAAATGCAACAAAAGCATATTTTGAGATTTAATGCTTAAATACGTGTCAAAACAGTTTGATAGGTCAAACTGCTATTTATTTGATTATATAAAGTCAACTCTTAATTAGTTTAACAAAAATATAAAACAACCAAATGTGAATTCTGCAATAAAAACATTGCATGTTATACACCCCCATATAAATTTAAAAGTAACAAAATGAAAGAAACGATTCAAAAAAAAATACTATTAAAAATTAAAAAGAATCAAATTATAGCATGCAAGCAAATATTGCACATCATTTTCATAATTAAAGTGGTGGGTAATTACTTTGATTGTAACGTTGTAATGTTGCATTAACTTGCTTTTTGTTTCTTCATAAAGGGCCATGAGTATGTTATTAAAATGCTACTCCCATTATTTATTTTGGGACCCGGAACCGCTCCACCGAGTTAGCTCCACCTCTCAACCCAACGGCTCCGATCAAGGCCACATACACGCATTTATCATCTGTGCGGTTCGGATGATTTCAATTTTTTGTGGGTCCCACCGAGCTCGGCTACATCTCAGCCGTTGGGTGTAGCTAAAATGAGGTGGCTTCAATCTCCACCATTGGGTGGAGCTAAATGGTGGGTGGAGCGGTTCGAAATCCATTATTTTGTTTCTACTTCTGAGTTCAGAGTGCTTGCTGAAAGTGTACTTTATCGTTTTCCATCTTTTTTTTTTTTTTTTTTTTCTCATAATGTTAAGTAAGCAAAAGCTCAATGATAACTAATTCAATTGTGATCAAAATGAAATTGTTTTGACATAATTTAATTCAGACTATTGGATTACCGTCGATATAGATTAAGAGTTTAGGATGGTTGAAGTTAGAGATCCACATTTTTAAGACCAGATTTGGGTCCGTGCGGTCTAAATACGTAGCAGTCGAATTAGTCTACTTATGTAACATGGAAATCATTTATTATACATGCAACTAGATAATTATAGCGCCTAACATTTTTAATTTGCTCACATCTCATTCATTGATTTATCATCGAACATATCTCGCTCGTTAATTTATCATATAACACTGAATAAAGTTGTTAAACTGTTATTGTTATGCAGTTGGACTGTGCAACAACCAAATTCATCGCATGGCCGGTATACAAGTGTGTCACCATCATTTAGGGGTGTAAATAGCTCAGTTTAGCTCGGTTTGGGGGAATTTAGAAGCCGAACCGCTAGTGGTCGGTTTGAAGAAATCCCAGACCGAGCTAAACCATAAAAATTTCAAACCGAGCTGAGCTAAACCACCATGGTTTGGTTCGGCTCGGTTTGATTTTGCGGTTCAAACTGCGGTTCAAACCTCGGTCTAAACCACAATAGCTTGGCTTAGCTCGGATAAACGGTTCGACTTAATGGCTCGGTTTACCGGTTTAGCTCAATGGTTCGACTTATAGCTCGGTTTACCGGTTTAGCTCAACATTAGCTCAGCTCGGTCACTTAGAGTTAGGGAATTAGGGTTATACGAAATCTAACGGTGGATATCAATTTAGAAATATAAGATCGATGGTTCATATTCATGGTTCAATAGCTTGGCTTAGCTCGGCTAAACGGTTCGACTTAATGGCTCGGTTTACCCGTTTAGCTCAATGGTTCGACTGATAGCTCGGTTTACCGGTTTAGCTCAACATTAGCTCGGCTCGGTTCGGCTCGGTTTCGTTTGAGGGGTTAAACCGCAAGCCAAACCGAGCTAAGCGGTTACTGGTTTTTGAGACCGAGCTAAACCATTTATGTTTCAAAGCTAAGCTAAACTATGCGGTTTAGCTCGGCACGGTCTCAAACCGTGGTTTGAACCGAACCGCTGACACCCCTACCATCAATGATGCAGCCCGAATGTTGTGCGCCTTAATAGTCTGTCACCTCCCAATATTAATACTCCCTCCCTCTGGCCAGTTTCTTATTTATTTTTTTGGTTTGTCTCAGACTAAGATTTTTAGTTGCTTTATTACTTAAAATAGACAATGGGGCCTATTTGTCAATCTCACAACAAAAATTCCATACCCACTTTATCTCTCCTACTTTCTCTTATTTACTTTTTCATACTCACAATAATTTTTTTTTTAATTTTCGTGTAAAGTCAAACTAAGAACCTTAGTTAGTCCGGGTCGAAGGAAGTAATATTTTAGAGTTCAAATCTAGTTTACGCGTTTTGTGGGATCAAAGCATCCTCCTTCCCAACATCTTTTCTCACAACTTATTCCCAAGAAAATAAAATAAAATCAATTACTAGTAAACAACAAAAAATACCTTTCACCAAACAACGCGTTACCTTCCTTCTTCTCCCTTCCTCAAATCTTGCAGAAAAAATCAACACACACAATCTCTCTCTCTCTCTCTTAGCTGTTTTCTTGCATAGTTGTCTGTTTCATTGAACTTCCAAGAAGATATGTTAATCCCTTTTGTACTTTTCGCTTTTCTTTTCATTGTTGGTCTTCTCACAACACTCCCCACAAAAAAGTTGACATCTTTTCTCCATTCTTTTCTTCCCAAAACTACCCCTCCTCCTCCACCAGTGCCATTGACCAACAAACAAGCTCCATCAATGGCTCAAAACAAGGTCATCAACACTGGGTCTGCAGCTGAGCTGAAGGGTATTTTCGCCACATTTGACAAGAACAAAGATGGGTTCATAACAAAGCAAGAGCTCAGCCAATCACTCAACAACATTGGCATGTCCATAACCGATTTCCAAGTGTCGGAAATCATCGAAAAAGCTGATTTTAACAAAGATGGGTTGATTGATTTCGATGAGTTTTGCGAGCTGATGACGAGTCAAGATCATCATGATCAGAGACATGTAATGGAGGGTGCAGATGGGAAAGAAGATGGTGAGGAAGATTTGAAGGAAGCTTTTGATGTGTTCGATGGGGACAGAAATGGATTAATAAGTGTTGAAGAATTGGGATTGGTTTTGAATTCATTAGGGTTTAATGAAGGGAAGAAGTTGGAGAGTTGCAAAGAGATGATTAAGCAAGTTGACATGGATGGAGATGGTATGGTTAATTTTAATGAGTTCAAGAACATGATGAGATGTGGTGTTAGGCTTATTCCTATTTCTTGATCTTATTTCTCTTGTCATTTTTTTCTCGTAAGATGGTTAGTTGTTTGAATTTGCTTACGGACATCTCAACTTAATCTGTTTTTTTCGAGATCTGAGAAAAGTGGATCTAATAGTAGTGATATTTGTAAATACCTGGAATTTGACCGATTCACTATTTGAATGTTTAGATCTATTTATATGTTGGATTTATATATGCTTCTTGATATTAGATTTATGGTGATTGAGTTGGAGTTTGAAGTGATGAGATTCATATGCTAGTTCCAAATCCAAAACATTCATTTTGCAGGTGATATTAGTAAATGGATTAAGTAATACTCCCTCCGTCCCGGACTAAGGTTCTTAGTTTGACTTTACACTTACATGAAGATTAAGAAAAACTGAATGTTGTGAGTATGTAAAGTAAGAGAAAGTAGGAGAGGGAAAGTGGGTAAAAAGTTTTTGTTGTGAGAATGACAAGTGGGTCCCATTGTCCATTTAAGGTAATAAAGTAACTAAGAACCTTAGTATGGGACAGACCAAAAAAAGAAAGTAAGAACCTTAGTCTGAGACGGAGGGAGTATCTTATCTTAGTGATAGATTTATGCAGTTACTTTTTTTAATTTGGTTTTGAACTTCGTATAATTTGAGTGCTACCGTTTTGTATGTCCAGTTTGTTTCACTTAACTTTCTATCATCAAAAATTCCACTAAAATGATGCAAGTTCAATTCTTCTTTTGTTAGTATTAGTATCATGATGTGCTCAAAAATAAATAAATAAATAAAGGAGAAGAAGAAGAAGAAGAGTATTATGATGGTAAGTCGCATAAAAAAACAGCTTTCCCAAAAAAAAAAAAAAAAAAAAGAGGCAAAAAAACAGCTTTTATGTCTTTAAAACTGTTGGTCCATCTGTTAAAATTTCTACTCTTGATAGTTAAGAGACCCGGCCAACCACATAACTGACGAACAGTTTAAGTTCTACTCCCTCCGTCCAGTTTAAAGTTTTTAGTTTGACTATAAACGCTTATTAAAAAATCAAGACAAAAACAAAAAATACGAGTCAACCAAAAGTAGAGAGTGAAAGCTATAAAGGTCCAAAACACGATTCATAAAGCAAATTGGTGAAAATAAGTTAGGTAAGTAATGGTTTTTTTGTAATTAAATGAACTTTTTGAGGGCAAGATTCTCCAAAGCACTATTCATTTTTTTTCCATTTATAGAGTAAAACAACTAAAAACAAACCTTAAACTGGGATAGACAAAAAAAGAAGTAAGAACCTTAAACTGTAAACTGGGACGGAGGAAGTAACTTTTTTTTTCCCAATTATTGAGTTAATTGATTTTCTAGGATTTGTGCTATTAAATATTAAAAAAAAAAAAAAATTGATAATTGTCGGAATTAAAAGGTAAGCTGAACTAATAGTAATGATTAATCGATGCACTCTCTCCGGGCCAATAACAAACGAGTCATTTCATTTTCAAAACGAAAATAATAATAATAATAATAATAATAATAATAATAATAATAAAAATGTGTTTAAAATTAAGTGATGCGAGTATCAAGTGAGATATTGAATAGTAAATAAAAAGTTATATAAGAAAGTGAGTCTCGTAAACAAAGAAGTAATATAAAAAATTTCTTTTAAGAAAATGAGACTTTCTAGGACACCAAAAACGGTAAAATTAGCAACAGTAACCCATTGGAAGAATATAAGCATTGACCCAGCAACTCCAATGAGTACAAGAGGCTGTATAGCTTTGACATTATTTCCAACAATAATTCTCAAAAGAGCATAACCATTGATCACACAAGTCCAAAAAAAAAAAACATAAGGTTGACCATTGACCTCCAAAGAACATAAAGGCTGACCATTGACCAAGCAAGTCCAAAGAACATAAGAGCTGACCATGTATGAAGATTGTACAGGTCCTTCGTAGGGCACGCAACACCGCCAATGGCAAGAGCTCACTCTCATATTGTCAGTAAAAAGAGCGGCTAATCGAAAGGATTAGGAGCAAAAAATATGTCAGACAATGAAATTATATACATGCAATTTTGGGTATTGTGAACAAATGAAACACCAAAATGTGCAGAAAAGATACAGTATCAGGGTTCTGCTACAGACAATATATTAGAAGACATCAGGGTGGAAACGCCCCGGAATGGAGTTGCCTTGCTGAGCCTGCTTGAGGTGCATGGTCAGAGAATAGTTGTTCACCTGACAAAAACCAAACGGTCAAAATTTTACCATCAGGCCACATTGACTTCATAGAAGACGATCTTTATATATTTAATTGTGTCTTCTCCATTTAAATGTACTCGTATTATTTACTCTCCTTCTGCTTCCTTGAGAGTGGCAAACAGCATCATGAGAAGGTATGTTCAAGTAATATGATAATACTCCCTCCGTCCGGGAAATATAGTCTATCTTTGACTTTCATGGTCAACCCAATCAAACATTGACCATAAATTTATTGAAAACACAATTATGCCAATGCGATTCTAAAAAATGTTATTGATAGCATTCCTAATAGTGAATCAATAACAATTTTTACAAGGGAAAATTGTAAAATAGGGTCCAACATTAGCATAATTTTCCCCAGGGCCCAATGTTTTTATTTCATAGCTAGGGCCCAACGTGGTCATATTTTGTCAATTTGGGGCATTTTAACGAAAATCGTTTGAAATATCCATTAAGTGAACATGTGCCTCTCATGTGTGATCCAGCTGAGGGAATTTTTGACATTCCACTTGAGAGGTATGGTGGCCAACATACGCCAACATACATGGAGGGGCTTTGTACGGATGAAGGGGTTCAAAAAGAAGAATAGGGTTTCCTGATATAAATACACACGCTAAGAGAAAGATTTGAGGACTCAGCGAGCAATTATTTGTTGAAATCGACCATGACCTGCTCTAAACGGAAAATGATGGATTGCATCAAGCCTAAGAGACCAGATTAGGGTTGATATAGTTAACAAAAGCTCAGATTAGCAGAACCTCAATGTAGAAATCTAAGAAATTAAGTTGTTTCTATTATTTCAATATCAATAAATTGCAACGCTAGTTATAGGCCGCAGAGCAGAGGAAAAAATGGTGCATCGTTAAAAGTGTGTTGGCGGAGGTAGATCTGCTACTAGGTGAAGAAAATGACTGGCGTAGAGCAAGGGGTGTGAGGTTGCGGAGGGTTTGATTGATAGCAATGGATGTCGGCTTCGGCTTAGGGGTGAAGGACAAGTGGACGACTGAAGAGGGATAAGGGGTGAGTTTGGAGAATGGAAAAAGATGCTGATGTAATGTGTCGTCCAATTTTTTTGATAGCTTGAATTCAGTAATGTCTCATGGAATTTAATTACAAATTAAGTTGATAACAAGAAAAAAGAATTTTGTTTTTCTTGAGGGAGAAGGTGGGATGGGGCACCTTCTAGAAGTTGTCTCAAGTGGGAATGTCGAAAATGCCTCATTTGGATCACATGTGAGAGGCACATATTCACTTAACGGGGATTTTAAACGACTCCCGTTAAAAATCCCCATATTGACAAAATTTGACCATATTGGGCTCTAAATTGATAAAATTTAAAACATTAAGCCCAGGATTGAGAAAACTCTGCAAACATTGGACCATACTTTGCAATTTGCTTAGAATTGCAAAGGGATAACTAGATTCTCATAAAATTATGGTCAAAGTTTGATTGAGTTGACAATAAAAATCAAAGTGGGACAATCTGTGCGGGACGGAGGGAGTACAAATTAAACAAAATCCGTCGCACCATCTGGTCCTAACTATTTGGACCCTTTATACTACTTCACAATTGGGGCAATCTTCCAAGAGCATTCAAAGAAGACGGACGTAATAGTTTTAAGGGCATACTAAAGACACAAAGATCATTGAAGTACGCAAAACAAGAAGCTGATTGAGTTATACCTCAAGAGTTCTCAGCTGCTCCTGGTACTGAGAAACCATCTGCTTCAGATTGTGCAGTTCTTGGCTTTTGTCCTCATATTCCTTCTGGCGCTCGTGCTGGATTGAAACAGCACGTTTCAGAAGGGTGTTTTCTTGAACAAGTGCTTGGAGCTGTTCCTTAAGCACCAGATTTTCCTACAACTCGAGATTAAGCAAATATATTAGTAACTTGATTCCCAAAAAAACTACGCAAAGCTATGTTTTCAAAGTGTTACTGCTATACAGCCTTTAGTGACTGGGACCATAGATGAAAGAACAAGTCGATCATTTAAAAAAAAAAAAAAAAAAATCCACCTGCTGCAAATTATGTGCTTCCACAGCTGTTCGCTCGTGAATGGACTTCTCCAAAAGCTCAAGTGCCCTTGTGGCACGGTTCTAGCCTCATCGATGGAGGTGGAATTGACCATTTCACTAACAAACAGTTCCACCCAGTAAGCACCATCCTGGGTAGGGTTTTGAGGTTCTGTTGCACTCTCGACGGCAGTAGTCTCGCCATTTGCTACTGCATTACCTGCGAGACAAAGTACAAATGCTATTCCAGTCAAGAAACTAGAAGCAATTCAGATAGGAAAAGTATGAGCTATCACAAGGTTGAACGCAGTAAAATCAATCATGGTAAGTTTGAGGGTACATTGGGGATAATTATTAACAGAAGAAAGATGAAAGGTGAAATCCATAACAAGGTTGTCATGCATTAAAAAAAGGAGAGAAATGGTCTTAGTTTATAATACAAAGCTAAAGGCAAGGATGAAGTATAAAATAATTCCTTCTGATCGGGATAAGGAGGTGAGGAAACCGAAAGAAAACATGAGAGTTTAAACAACAATGATATTCTTCTTATTGTCAAGAAATCATCAGTAATTCTCTTTACAGATTCATATCAGCCTGTGCATACGAGTTACAAAGTAATACTTCTGCGAAAGAATCGTTGAAAATTTAAATCCTTCTTCCATAAACAAGAGAAATGAATTTAATATCAACACATGGATTAAATATACTACATCTAATTAGTATATATTCTATACAAGATGAAGTTTAGTCCATATCATACCTTCATCAAAATGGCCAACCCTGCAGTAGCTTAAGTAACAATCTCCTTTATATTTACTATTAGAAGTTGGTGTCCATAGTGTCAAGTACAAGATATGATTACCAATCAAGGTGATACTAACAGACTTCCCACCAAGATTAATTTAATATCAATAAATTCCAAAAGAAAAGCGTCAACTTTTATTACTTCAACTTATCTATACCAAATATTATGGAGATATGATGTCTCCAATTTTTCAGGCTCCTCCTTCACTTGCATAACTACTAATTTTGTCTTTCTTTTTTAAAATATACCCCAACTTGTAACAATTAAGTAAATAAATAAGGAGGTTAAACTTGAAGCACTATCTGCATCATATCCATATAAAACTACAATGCTGAAATGGAGGCCAAAATCTACAGCCATAGGCCATTTCCAGCTACCAATACATTATTTTTGGATGTTTTTGACACAAGTCAAAGCATTCTAAATAACTCATGGTTCCCTAAATCTGATTTCTGGACATGTACCTTCCCCTGAGTCCATACTTGTCAAAGGCGGAAGGCGAGAGGCAGGCGAGACGTCCCTGAACGAGGCGAAAGGCGAGGCGAGAGGCGGGCGGCAAAAAGGCGACCAAACTTGAAAAATAGAAAAAAAATAGTAAATATAAACAAAAAACCTACATTATTAGGTTTGTGCAATAATTAGCCAGCAAACGTTAATTATTTGTTAATTTGTTACAAAAGAAGTGATGAATCCTAGCCTAGGCATAGTTTCAGTAACAACAGAGAGCAGCAAGCCAGCAACAGAAGAAGCGAAGAGAAAGAAAAAACACAATAAAAACGAGAAAGAAAAAAAACGCAATAAAAAACGGGAAAGAAAAAAAACGCCTTTTGCTCAACACTCGCCGTCAACTGTCTGTGTTGGTGGAGATGATGAATGATCGATTTGGTTTGCCTTGGTTCTCCGACCTTTCTTCTTTCCTCTTTTCCCTTTCTCGTCTCGTCTCGACTTGTCGGATTTGTTGATTTAGTCGACTAAGGGGCGAGGCTAGGGCACGCAATTAAAAACGAGAAAGAAAAAAACATCGTGGTTTCATTAATCACACCTTTTTCACAAGGCGAAGCCTCGCACGCCTCTCGCCTTACCCAAAAAGGCGACGCCTTACCTAAAAAGGCTACCATGCGCCTGCCTTGCTGCGGAGAGGCGATTACCTCGAGAGGCACCGAAAAAGGCGAGGCGGGCGACGCCTTTGACAAGTATGCCTGAGTCCATGACATATAGCTGAGAACATACAGTAAATTTAATGTCACCTAATTTACGGTTTCACCACAACTTAATAGCTCACAACCTACGCCAAGCCAGCTCATGGCCTCTACCTCTATGTATTCTCATACAAAAGGAGTTAGGGTAGAAATACCCTGACCCCAATCATTTTGGGACTAAGGCCTTGTTGTTGTTGTTGTTGTGTTCAATATATTTCCACATACAACAACAACAACAACAACAACACATCCTTAGTCACAAAATGATTTGGGGTTGTCTAAAATGAATCGCCATATGGACTCATTAAAGAAAAAAATTACACATGATTACAAAATTTTGAGGAGTTAATTTAGAGATGAATAATCAACAAATGCACTTAAAATGAAGCTTTTATTCAACAAAGTCAAATAGTAGAACGTTGGCAAGAAGTACCTTGTGTCTGAAATTCAAGATTTGCTTCTTTAAGAACTTCCACTTTTCCAAAACCAGATGTCAAGTTCTCTGCAGTCCCCAAGCGTAACTCGGTAAGTCTTCTTATGGCAGAATCAATATCGTCACCGGATTCATCAAGGGCTCTCTCAAGAAGCTAAAAACAACAGTACGATGTCATTAGGAATTAGTAAAACATTAACTTACCTTCAGTAGAAGCACAGGACGTTTTTAGCCCGATATAAACTCATATAAACATCTACGCAAAGAGGTAATCACCTAGGGACAACATAAAAAAAATAAAGTACCACATTCAGAAACGAAGGTAATAATGGGAGTGTATTGAAATATCCAACATTAAAAATGACAAACCACACTACGCAAAAACCATTATACAGCCGCAATTGCACTAAGTGAGTCCTTACATAAGACATAAATATACAAGACATAACAAACCATAGAAGGAACCACAATTAAAACCCTTAATTGTAGTAATCACTTATTAATCTGAAATAAGAGGGGCAAGTTTACAGCATTATTAGTGCCATAATAAAATCTTGAGATGGGATTCTTTGGATAGAACGTCCAATATTAGAAAACATAGAATCTTGAGTTAAACACAAAGATAAGTAGATAACATCAAACTACATACCATATGTACTCACAGAGATACGAAAGCACCACTAAGCTAAATTGGCTATGGATATGGATTGAAAAAGCAAAATCAACCTTGTATAGAATTATCAGATATCAGTTTACCAACAGCACATACACAGTTATTAATAATTAGATTCAGTTATGCTACAAATGAGAAGTAAACATTAAATCTTCTCTATTTAAAAACTAAATTTGATTGAGACAACATTGTAAAAAAATGCAAGACATTCTAAGGCAAATAAAGCATTTGAAGCAGCTTTAACAACCCAGAAAGGGGAATCACCAAAAAAAAAAAAAAAAACCCGAGTGTTACCTGTTTGTCCATGTCAGGAAACAAATCTACTAGATGATTGAGTGCCACGAATCCAATGAAGCCGGAGCAAAATAAACAGAGAACGCAGAATGTATGCGGCGCTCCTAGGGGAGAATTTAACAGAGAAATACAGTAGATTATCTTACAGGAAGGACGGATACAGATGGCAACAATTAAAGAATGTCCTGGAAGAAAGATGATCTACACTCTACTGCAGAAATGTTGTGTGCTCTATTTTCCATTTACTCATTCAGCAAATGATTTGCTTCCTTTCGTCTCCTTCATGCAGCCCTCTCTAGAAGACACAAACTGTAGATCGCAATGAACTCAATCGATTTTATAGAGAGAATCAACAAAAGCGTGTGCCTTTCCTTCCCAATCTACCTGGATTGAATTCAAGATCTCACTAAATTTGGTCAATTAGGAGGATTAGGGGTACGACAGAGGAGGTTTTTTTCAGATCTTTCACAAGATTTGGTCAATCGAGAGAATTAGGAATGTTATGAAATGTGGACGTTCATCACAAGATTCGGTCAGTCAGGAAAATTAAGAAAGTTGGCCGTTCATCACAAGATTGGGACAACTCAGAGAATAGAAGTACCGAACAAGGTGGCACAAAAGGCCTCCTATCTTGATTAATTGAAATCAATGAAATACCACTGCAATTTTTCTCCATTTCATATACTTCCCTTAGTTGCTTGTGCTGTACTACTACAGCTTTACATTGACAAATGTCTTAATTTTACTCTCCCTTGAATCAGTCAATTACAAGCTATGTTACCTGGACACGGAATCCGGGATCCGACACGGATATGGATCCTAGTGTCGGATACAATTTTCTTAATAATTTTGGACATTGGGACACCGTCCTAAATTTGGATACGGGTACGGGATACGAGCATTATTTCTGGACAAATCAAAATAGTATAAATAGACTATACTTTACTTATAAATGAAGTCAACTCACTCGTTTTTTACTAAGTTATAGTATTGTATAATTAAGTAAAACAACACTAAAATTTGTAAAATCTTTATAAATGAAGTCAACTCACTCCTTTTCTTTCAAATTTTTTTTGTCGTCTCCGAATGAAAAAGCAGGTGTCCAGGTGTCATGTCGGACACGATACGTATCGGACACGGGTACTTCAACATATTTGAAGAGTCCGGGTAACAGAGATTACAAGAAAACTAGGGTTACTGTGCAAGGTGACACTAAGGACATGTTTGGTAGTCCGGCATTAATACAGATTATTACTAATCCGGTATTATTCGTACCCTCGCAATTATGAACCCGGATTAATTGTTTGATTCTCAATTTCCATATGATGTTTGGGAAAACCGGTGTAATCAATGTAATTAGTATGCTATTTACCAAAATATCCACATTGTTGATTTGATTTTCTTTTTTGGATGCTTGGGCTGACAAAGAAAAGTCACATCTCAAGTTCTCAACAACACCATCCTTAATCAACCACTTTAAAAATGATAAATCACCTCTAAACTTACATAATTGAAGAGTAGAAGAATTACTATGTTTCAATTAAAATTATTATGTAAACCTAAGGATCTAGGAAAGAGATTCAGTATGCTCTGCAACTTAGGCTAGAAAGCAAAGAACAAAAGTGTTCTGCAGTTTATTATGGATGGCAGCAACCTGAAGATGATGATGGCGTCATGTAAACGACCATGGTAGAGGTTGAAGACAGGAATAAAGAGTGAATTTACAGTTCTTGTGGTCTGATCTACCAATTACGAACCGCAATCAACAAAAGTCAAATCCAAATCATAGTTGAACAGTTTCGATTTGGGGTTGTTAAACTCATACTCCATGCATCCCTCTTTAATTTACAAAAATGTGTCTTGGCACAAGAATTAAGGAAATGATTGAAAAGGTGATGTGTTGTGAGTGTGGATAGTTGTGTGGGAGAGAGAAAGTGGGGTAAAGAATAGTAAGTGGATAGTTGTTGTAAGTATGACAGGTGGGTCCCACTATTTAAGTAGCATTATGACATTTCAATTTTGGGATTTTGTAGATTAAAGTGGGACAACCAAAATGGCAATATTTGTAGATTAAAGAGGGACGGAGGGAGTATATGAGTTCTTAAAATTTGATCAAGATGAGGAGTAAGGATAAGAGATTACATTTTTGAGAAAGAAACAAAGACACATCAGGTTTCATGTGAAAAATACATCTGTGGATGAAAACTTTGAAAAGCTTGAAATGAATTCTTTTTTTTTTCTTTTTTTCAAATTTAATTCATAGTTGAAGTCAATACATAATCATCAGCAGAAGCGCCTAGGAGACAAATCCTAGGGAGAGAAAAACTTCTCTCTAACTTTTGGGGGGAGGGGGGGGGGATCGAACCCATGACCTCCAGGTTGGAAGCCATGAGCTCTGGCCACCAGGCTAAAGCCTGATGGTTGCCTTGAAATGAATTCTTGAATTCATCTTCCAGGGAGGGAGAGCTCTTGTTCTCCGCGATAAACATACTATGATACAGGGTGAAGTATCCAGAGATTATTATTGTGAACGACGATTCGCCAAATTAAGTTAATATAGAAGGCTTGTTGTACGGGGATAAATAATACCACCCCTCTCCCAAGTATGAATAGTACCGGTAGTAAGGATTTATCAGGAAAAAGAGATTAATAATACAGGAAACAAAAACCTACGAAACAAATCAGTTGGAGTATTGTTAATCCAATGAGAGGCTAGTACGGGTTACCAAATGAGCACTGAAAGGTTTTCTGGCTTGAGTAATCAATATCAATAGCATAACACTGAAGATTGTCCAACTTAGGTGCCCTTTTATTACTTGAATCGTATTGCTAACTTATATAAGAATATGAAGCCTCAATAACGAAAATGGGTTTAAGAAGGTTTCAAAACATATTAATAGCTTCAAACAGCTCTACAACTAGAGTCGCCGTCACCAAAATATACTGGCATAGTTGTGCGTGACAACAGGTTATGCTGCTCAATTTTATTAAATCCGAAAGCTTGCCTATGTTTCTCATTTTTATTGTTATCTGAAAAAAAGAAAAAACTCATGACATAAGTCTCACGTTTCCTTGGCCTACTGTCATTTTTCTAATTTCCATCAAGTTATCAATTATACATATATATTATGTCACCACTTGCAGATGATAAAACACTACAGCCTTAGTGGTATCAACACCATTCCTAAGCTCTAATTTTTAGTTAGAATGGTCACCGTCATTATCTACAGGCTGCTCACTATTTTACTCTAGCAGGATCCAACTTTCAACATTCTATATTTAACCAGGCATTTTAACTGATTAACATTGCACAGTACAAAGGACAGATGTTTCTCATTTTAACATCAAAACCATGGCAAAAGATTATTTTTTTCCCTTATTGACTGCCAAAATGTTTTTAAATCCATATACCTTCCTTACTAACTATGGACAACTATTCCAAACTACATTCAACAAAGGAAGTAATTTGTGGGGAAGGCGAGGGATCAGAGCATTGGGGAAGACTTAGGATGGGCATGAGGAACCTCATGGAGGGGGTGATCTTGGAGGTATTGTCAAGAGAACACTGCCTAGGGCTAATGAATGGATGAAGCTCCATCTCTTTTTTCTTGACAATGAACATAGTTATTAAAGGCGCGCGCCCCGGGTACAGAGAGGCTCAGTTTTGGAGCCTGGGTGCGCCTAGCTCCGGGCACAACAATCGACCATCAATTAAATTGTAATTAAACATAATGCGTGACTATTACTTTTCCTCTCCCATGACTCTCTCATGTACATGCACCATAACTTTGTATAAGAGAAGCAATAACTAGGAATTCCTTCAAACTAACAACTGCTTATCATTTTATAGGATTTAGACATAGAGTCCTTCGGTTTGAACTTCTCTTTATGCTTGTTTGGACATCTATTTATGTTTGTTTCTTTTATGACTTATAATGTATGTTTGATTTACTACTTGCATTTCATTTATTGCTTATCTCGATGTTGTATAATGGATACTATACTTTTAGTATTTTAAGGCATTTTTTCGGGCATCGTCACTCGGGCGCGCGCCCGCCTAGCACCTTGCGCCTAGGCTCCGGGCACACGTTTTCCGCCTTGGTGCGCAGAGCCTTTAATAACTATGACTATGAACAAAAGAAATGAGAATCAATTAGAGATCTTTCATATCAAAATGAAACTATTTCTTTCACAGCATTGGCTAGTCACTTGTTATGTTCGTCTTAGGCTCAGGATAATTTTCTCTACCAAATTGAACCATACAGATAATGTTATAATAGGATGGCCCAGTGTTGATTAATGTATATCCCATAGTGTCTTGGCTTATTTTCCTATTAGGAAAATGCATGACAATAGACTAATGGTATGGGTAGATTGTAAAGGTTCGGGGAAAAGACTGGTATCATGTGCTAATAGGAAAATTAATGACAATAGATTAATGGGATACACATTACTCAACATTGGTCATCTCATAAAGACACGAGACATTGAATATAACAGAATACGCATAGGTACCGCGAGAACTCAAATATTTAAGGCATAGGCAAAAACCCTTGGAAGAATACCATAACAAACTTTTTCTGTTATAGCTACTTGATTATTTTGCATACAAAGCGTTCAACTAAAACATAGAAGCATCTCAATCCCAATTCACAAAACAAATTCATAAAGCACATGTCCCTAATTAAACCAGACCAAAATCAATTTCTCCACTTTAATGTAAAAAAACTATAACAGAAGCATAATAAAATGGAATTCACAAAACAAATTCATAGAAAATGAATGATCAACCTGTTTGTCCATGTCAGGGAACAAAGCTATGAGATGATCTAGTGCCAACGAACGCAATGAAGAAGCCGGAGACAAATTAAAGGAAGAGTGAGAAAACGGAGCGTTGACGGCAGTGGCCCTGGGAGGAGAGAACCGATTTGGGGACGAAGAACAACGGATTCTCTTTGAGACGGGAGGGGACGACGTTGACGACGGCGACGGAATTTCCTCAAAAAAAGATGATCTTTTACCGCACACTATGGCAGACATGTTGTGTGCTCAGACTTCTATTTCTCGGCCCTAATCGTTCAGCGATCGATTCGCTTCCTTTTCCCCTGTACCGTTCATGCAGCGATCGCTGTGAAAATTTTCAAACCCTAGATAGCTCGAAATTCAATCGAACGGAGCTGTGTTTTGACCTATTATCCCAATTCAATCGAGATGGAATTGAGGATTGAAATTGATTTTGAAAGGTAATTTGTGACAATTGTCGAAAGGGGAATCGGTGATTCTAGTAACAACAATTGATGGATTGAAAGAGTAAATCTAGGGTTTTTTTTTCATTATCTTATCTGTATGTATACTGCTTTTGTAAGAGGATGGAGATTGGAGAGAGATTGTAGCAATACATTGTCTCTCTCTCTCTCTCTCTTCTCTCTCTTGGCTGTCGTGTCGTCGTCTCCAATGAGGTAATGAAGGGGGTTGCTGGGTTGGTGATCGGCTAAAGATGGAATAAAGGATTAAACGAGTAAACGACCAAAATGATTCAACCAATTTGACTCGCCTACTATTTAAACTACCGAATCAACCTGCGTACTATGCATAAATCACCTGCGTACTAGGCATAAATCAACCAAATCAACCCAAATCGTTGGTAAAAGTTAGTAGAACTATCGTTAGTAATTTAACGGATATTACAATAAAACTTTCAATTGACACATAACAAACAATTACGTGAAAATATAAAAAGCTTATTGTGTTAATGATAAACTAATAACCTTAAAACAAATTCTAATAAATAAAAGGGACTACTTTTTTAATTAGAAAACCCATTTAACCCTACATACTCCATATTTCAAAAGAAGAGAAGAAAAAAAACCCTACGGCTTTTCTCATTCCCTTTGCCGCCGCACCAACTCCCACCCCCACTCCTCCCTCTCCCGGCGTACTCCACCCACAAAGGTTGCACCTCCGCCGTTCCCGTCGCCCCCAACTCACATCTTCATCCTTCGATCCAAAATTCATCTCTTTCAGACCAGACCCTTGTGAAGCTTGCTATTGGAATTGTTGAATCGGTCAACAAACCCAGGTCCACCTTTCTCTCTCCCGTTCACCCTTTCCTCCAGCGTCGTCCTTTTCCGACGCCGCCCCCTTTTGCCTCACATTCAATTCTTCTGCAGGATGAGCTCGAACAATGGAGTTTCCCGGCCCCTTATTTTTCTCTCTCTCTAGTTCTTTTTCGTTTTCTTTTTTAAATCTGCAATTTAGTCCTAGGCTTATTATAAATTTTCCGGATCTGAGCGTAGTATATGATTTGTTGATTTGAATTTCAAATCTGTAAATCTGGTGGTGGTTGTCACAGTTGGTGATGATTGTTGCTGCTATGGTGGGATTTGGTGGTGGTAATTTGATGGTAGCTAATTGGCTGGAGGTGGCATGTGGTGGTGGTTGGTGTAAATATATACTCGAATGATACTGGATGATGGCCAGAGATGGTGGGAGGTGGTGTCGGGATGGTGGCCAGAGAAGGCAGAGATGGTGGGAGGTGGTGTTGGTTGATTTTGATGGTTGATGGGTTTTCTTTTTCCTTACTTTTTCTCCAAATATTCATATTAAGGAGGAGGGTGGAGTAAATTAATGTGTACTAGGGTCAATTTTGAAAATTATGATTGTAATATCTGTTAAGTTTTTAACGATCACTAACATCCATTAATATATACTAACGATTTGGGTTGATTTGGTCGATTTATGCATAGTACGCAGGTTGATTCGGTAGTTTAGATAGTACGCGGGTCAAATTGGTTGAATTCGTATAGTACGCGGGTCATTTTGGTCGTTTACTAAGTATTAAACTTACAACAAGAAATGAGATTTAAAATTGGCAGGATAGAAAAAAAGTGTTAATTTTATTTCATTTTTGAAAGAAGAAAAAAAGACAGTGTTAAATTAGCAAAACTGTTCTTTTTTTTTTTTAAGGAAAGCAAAAAATTTCTAAACAATCTACTATAATTTAATGTTCACTTACAAAACTAACAATTTAAATAAGAAATGATAAGAATATTTTAATATCTTTGAAGACTTTTTTTTTTTTTTTTTTTTTGAAGAATCTTCGAAGACATTTTAAAAAAAAATACTCCCTTCGTCCCAGAAAGATAGTCCACTTTTTTTCGTTGTTACTACGAGGGAACTTTGAGCAGTTATAAATACTACTTATAATTATGTTAATGTGAATCTAAAAATTGATATTATTAGTATTTATAATGGTGTATCAAGAACAATTTCAAAAATTTCATTAGAATAATTAAAAGTAGCCTTAATTATGACTTAAAGTTCCTTCGTAAAACCCATAAAAATAGGAGGACTATCATTCTGAAACAGAAGAAGTATTTTTTTACAAGTGAACGAAAATATGATTGGAGTCGTATATTTACAATAAGAGCATCCACATAGTTATTCCCAACCCTAATTATAATATGCTCATTCTTTTTTTTGAAAAAAAAAAACGTACTCATTCTTTTATGAGATTAAGTCCTCAAATATTCTTTAGATAATATCAACTTGACACACAAGAATTTGACATTTACTTTATACCATAAATAAGTTAAAACAAATCATAATTTGATAGACATCTTCACTTCCATGTGTCATATTTAATGAAATCTCTAAATACAAAACCACTCCCACCCTAAACCAAAACCCTGACCTCCCTCCTCTCTCTCCCAATTTTATCTCATCCTCCCCTCTCTCTAACATACACACACATACACGATATCTCTCTCTCCCTTTCCAGTCAACATTCCATCCTCGTGATCTCTTCAGCGATCTGGTTACCGATCTGATTTCTCTCCAACGTAGGTCGTGCCTACATTTTCGCCTCCTCTCCTTAAATCAAAACTCTCTCTCTCTCTCTCTCTCTCTCTGTGAATACCCCTTTCCGAATGCGGGCGACGCACGCGAAGTCTTTCTTTTTATTTATCTTTATTTATCTTTTCTATGGGATTAGGATATTCAAGTTGGCATTTAACTTTATTAAGAGTCGCCACGTTGTTTTTATTAAGCTAAAACATTGAGAAAAGCTAACAGAGAGGGTTCGGGGGTCAAGTTACGACAAGAGAAGAATATCAAGTTATCACTCCTATCGCCCGATAGATCGGACTTTCTATCATGATGAATGTGTTAGTAGTGTGTTAGTGATTGAGACCGGATCCGAAGATTGCCTACGTTCCTCTCGTGATGAGAAGCTCAGGTCAGCGTAGTTCGCACATAATCGGAATAGAGAGAAGAAGTGGGATCATGCATAATGAAGGGGGAGGAGAAAGAATCATGCAAGATGATCACATCCTAGAATAATGATTGTACCATTGATAAGATCAACGTGTAGTCCTCATATTCATCCTTGGAGAGTTATTGATCATGGGAGTAATTACCTAAAGTTTAGGGTTTAGAAGTAATTCCTAGATCTCGTTGATCACCATCGGCTATGCATTATAAGTAGGGATTAAAACATTAGATCTAGCATGTTATGCATGGGATAAGCCGTAGATCTAGCATAATAATAAGAATATCATGAACATGTATGAATGAACACATAATCATGACCGCTACCCTAGATATAGAGCATATTATGAATTCTAGCAAGAACATGAAGAACACGTTATGAATCATATGAATATAGGTGTATAAACGTAATGAACCTAGCATAAATCAGATCTAAACTAAGAAAACATGACAAATTCTCACCAATCTTGACAAGAACGAAGTCGAATCTCTTGCGCAGATTCTCCAGACCTTCGGGATTGCTAGAAAGGGTTAGAGAGAGATAGAGTTCTGCCGTCAGTTTAGGCTGTGGAACTCGGGGGAGAGAATTTTGTGTTTTGAATTTATGAACCGGTCGACTATTTATAAGAAAATCTCACCTGGAAGAAGTGGCCGCCCGGCCGGTCCAAGGTATTGACACAATTCCAGAGGCTCTGATCAATCTGGACTCTGGAGAAGGATTAGATAACGTCTATCTTTGCAGCCTCATCCGATTAGGTCGTCAACATCTTTTTATCTGGGCTTTTTGGGAAATCCTGGATAAGTCCTGCGCAGTTCCTAAATACCTGGGAGGTCCCTGTGAGTTCTAGAATGCCTAATAACTCATTTTCAAGTTGGGTACTAACAGTAACCCTCGGCGACGTTTCTTGCAAGGAATGGAGGGTCGTCGATTAAGAAAAGGAACCGATCTGAAACATGAGTTCTAAATCGTGAGAGGAATGAGAGAGAAGGTGACCAAGTTGGTCGAGTGGCTGAACCTAAGTCAGGCTACCTACGTATCCAAGTGGAATCAAGCCGATCGTAGTTCGAGACTTGCGGGGTAAGAAAGAAATGAGACATCATCTTTTGCGGGGGGTAGACAAACATCCGTCAAGCAATAAAGTCACGTGGACCCTACTGGGGAGAAAAGAAAAAGAAACGAAACATCGTTGAGCAATAAAGTCGTTGCAGATGGACTTTACAGAAACAAATCATCGTAGAACAAATAAAGTCGTTGCAGATGGCCTTTACCGGGGAAGGAGATGAAAAGGAAGAAACCAAAAATAAACAAAACATCGTTGAGCAATAAAGTCGTTGCAGATGGACTTTACAGAAACGAATCATCTTAGAACAAATAAAGTCGTTGCAGATGGACTTTACTTGGGAAAGAGGTAAAAAGGAAGAAACCAAAAGAAACGAAACATCGTTGAGCAATAAAGTCGTTGCAGATGTGTTGGGTTTCCAAGTAACATGCGCAGCGGAATTTAGCATTTAAAATTTTGAAACCCAAAGCCATGGATCCGTTCATATGATTAAATCAAATACAACATAATGAATAAAGGAAAAACTAACCCTTGATGGCTATCAAATTTCTCTTGGTCTTTTGTGGAGATTTGAAGACTTGATCACGATCACAAAGCTTGAACACGAACTTTGAAGATGATGATTTTCACCCTCTAGCGATATCCACACTTCGAACGAATATCAAAGGAACTTCTTTGATCTTGGTTGCTAGACCAAATTGTGAAACACGTTTTCACAATGAATTTGAACTATATGGAATTTTCTCTCTTGTGTATTATTTTGTTTTTTGACCAAGGATGTCTTAGAACAAAGTAAAACCTCTCTCAAACTTTTTGGAGACTCACAAAAGGCTATTACTGAAGTTCTGGCCGAACTCATCCTTTTATACACAAGCAAGACCTATTCCAAATAGGAATCTTGTGTCAAAAGACATTCCAAATCGAATTAGGAAATGCCAGCTGACAGTACTGTGCGGCCGCCCAGAATACACTGTGCGGTCGCACATTTATCTGAAACAAACTGGTACAAATCTGATCTAAGTGTGCGGCCGTCCAGTCCACACTGTGCGGTCGCCCACTTCCCCAGAATGTCCAGAATTTCCAAAATTCCAATTTAGTCCTTTTAAAGATTCGTTCTATTGTGTGTGACCCTCTAGGATTATACTAAGTTGGCAATGGGTTCAAACATGAAACCATAAGATATGATTAGGTTCTAGCAAACCGTCATACCTACCCAAATAGTATAACTAGATACAAGTTCGCATTCCTTTAGAATATGTCATAATCCCTTTGTCCACGATGTCATTGAACACAAGTCATGGTCAAACAGTCAACTTGTTTTGTTCAATACTTTCTCGATTCCGAATATGTTGATAATTCAAATGCTATTGATCCAATCAATCCATTTGAGTCCGGCCGAACATTTCATCAACATCATTCCTTCGAGGGGCCCAAGCTTGACATCTCTCCGTGGAGGGACAAATCCATTTAGCTTATTATTCTTCCCAACGGGAATCCGATTATGCCAATCATACCCTTTATAACTACCGTGTTAAGGTAGCGTTTGAATATGTCAAACACAATGTTCATCAAGTGGAAGACTATAATAACTTCAT
Source organism: Campanula takesimana (assembly GCA_026119855.1). Lineage (NCBI taxonomy): Eukaryota > Viridiplantae > Streptophyta > Magnoliopsida > Asterales > Campanulaceae > Campanula > Campanula takesimana. The sequence goes on along the minus strand of JAOWBW010000066.1, from coordinate 2,115,051 downwards.
GTCTAAGGATTCAAATGACATAACTAATATGAGATATATGTTCGACATAGACCATGACATAAATCTCATACAGTGGGTCATGTCCAGTACCTTGTTCCAAACAAGTACCCATAAATCTAACATGATCATCCCATGATCATTTAGCCTTTATACTAGTGCTTAATAAGTACTAGGGACGGAGATTATTATAAGTAAACATGAACAACAATAATAATCAAAACATCTTTTTATTGATATGAAATAAATGATAACAATTACAACGTTTATTAAACGTGCCTAGGGCACCACTGCCAACAATCTCCTACTTGCCCTAGGCCCAATCTCCCATGTATCTAATACCCATGGACCTAACATGACCATCATGTTTAGCTTGTGGAAGTCCCTTTGTTAGCGGGTCCGCAACATTGTCATCAGTAGGTACTCTGCATATATTTACGTCTCCCCTATCAACGATCTTTCGAATGATATGAAAACGCCTAAGTATGTGTCTGGATTTCTGATTTGCTCTTGGTTCCTTTGCTTGAGCAATAGCACCATTATTATCGCAATAAAGGTCTATTGGATTAGCAATACTAGGGACCACTTCAAGTTCAGTTATGAACTTCTTAATCCAAACAGCTTCCTTTGCAGCATCCGATGCAGCAATATACTCAGCTTCTGTTGTAGAATCAGCGGTTGTACTTTGCTTGGAACTCTTCCAGCTTACAGCTCCACCATTTAACATAAACACAAAACCCGATTGCGATCGGCTATCATCTTTGTCGGTTTGGAAGCTTGCATCCGTGTAAGCATTTACAACGAGATCATCTTCCATTCCTCCATAGACCAAAAACGAGTCTTTAGTTCTTCTCAAGTACTTAAGAATCGCTTTTACAGCTATCCAGTGATTTTCGCCAGGGTCGGATTGGTATCTACTTGTCATGCTCAAAGCATAAGATACATCCGGCCTTGTACAAATCATGGCATACATGATGGACCCAATTGCCGAAGCATATGGAACATCATTCATTTTCTCACGCTCATCGTTTGTCTTAGGACATTGAGTCTTGCTTAGAGAAACTCCATGTAACACGGTCAAGGTTCCTCTCTTAGAATTTTCCATACGGAATCTTCTAATGACCTTGTCAATGTATGTACTTTGGCTTAAACCAAGTAGCCTCCTTGATCTATCTCTATAGATCTTAATGCCAAGAATATATGCGGCTTCACCCATATCTTTCATTGCGAAGCACTTTCCTAACCAAGTCTTCACAGACTGAAGTGTAGGAATGTCGTTTCCAATGAGCAATATGTCATCCACGTACAAAATAAGGAATAGCACTATGCTCCCACTAATCTTCTTGTATACACAAGGCTCATCTTCGTTCTTGATGAAACCAAACTCTTTGACCGATTCATCAAAACGGAGATTCCAACTCCTAGAAGCTTGCTTCAATCCATAGATGGATCTCTGCAACTTGCATACCTTAGAATCTTGTTCAAAACCTTCTGGTTGTGTCATATACACATCCTCTTGGAGTTTTCCATTCAGGAAAGCGGTTTTGACGTCCATCTGCCATATTTCATAGTCATGATATGCGGCAATGGCAAGCAAAATTCTTATAGACTTGATCATTGCTACGGGTGAAAAGGTCTCATCATAGTCAATACCATGAACTTGCCTATAACCTTTCGCTACAAGTCTAGCTTTGTAAGTATGCACCTTCCCATCCATATCAGACTTCTTCTTGAAGACCCATTTGCATCCTATGGTTTTTACACCTTCGGGTGCATCAATCAAATTCCAAACTTGATTGTCTTGCATGGATTGCAATTCGGATTCCATGGCTCCAAGCCACTTATCCGAATCAGGAGAAGACATCGCCTCTTGGTAGGTTGACGGTTCATCATTCTCAATGATTTCTACGTCATTACTATCCGTTACGAGAAATCCATATCTCTCGGGCTCGGATCGTAACCTACTAGATCTGCGAGTTACTTGTGTATTTTGAACAGGTTCCACAACTCCTTGTGGTTCTTGTTCTTGTTCCTCTATTGGTTCAATGTTATTTTCTGGGTCTCGAATTTCTTCAAGATTTATTTTACTCCCACTGATTTCTTTGGAGAGAAACTCTTTCTCTAGAAAGACACCAGTTCGGGCAACAAACACTTTGTTGTCCTCACGGTTGTAAAAGTAATATCCTTTAGTTTCCTTAGGATATCCCACGAAAATACATTTATCAGATTTGTGTGCAAGTTTGTCTGAGACAAGTCTTTTGACAAAAGCTTCGCAACCCCAAATCTTCATGAAAGATAGATAAGGCTTCTTTCCGCTCCACATCTCATATGGAGTCTTTTGAACCGATTTAGTTGGAACACGATTTAGTGTGAAAGCAGCGGTTTCTAGGGCGTAACCCCAAAAGGATATTGGAAGATCAACTTGACTCATCATTGATCGAACCATGTCTAACAAAGTCTGATTCCTCCTCTCGGATACACCATTCCATTGTGGTGTTCCAGGTGGAGTCAATTGTGAAACTATTCCACAATTCTTTAGATGGTCATCAAATTCTTGACTTAAGTATTCTCCACCTCGATCTGATCGAAGTGCTTTTATACTTTTGCCAAGTTGTTTTTCTACTTCATTTTGAAATATTCTAAATATCTCAAATGCTTCACTTTTATGTTTCATTAGGTAAACATACCCAAATCTGCTATAATCATCAGTGAAGGTTATGAAGTATTGAAATCCTCCCCTAGCATTGCTACTTAATGGTCCGCATACATCGGAATGTATCAACCCCAATAAGTCGGTTGCCCTTTCACCTAACTTGGTAAAAGGTGTCTTAGTCATTTTTCCAAGAAGACACGACTCACAAGTATCATATGACTCGAGGTCACATGAACCTAAAAGTCCGTCCCCATGGAGTTTTGAGATACGCTTCTCATTAATATGACCAAGACGGCAATGCCATAAATAGGTATGATTTACATCATTAGGTTTAGATTTCTTATTTACATGATAGACATTGTCATTATTTTCATTCTTGACATCCAAGATATAAAGGCCATTAAATGAATTAACAATACCATAAAGCACATCATTTAAATAAATAGAAAATTTCTTATTCTCAATAAGAAATTTAAAACCTTCATTATCCAAACAAGAAATTGAAATAATATTTCTGCTTAAATCCGGAACATAATAACAATTGTTCAACACAAGAATTAATCCGGAAGGTAAAGTGACTTCATAAGTCCCTACGGCTAATGCAGCAACTCTTGCTCCATTCCCCACACGTAGATCTACTTCACCTTCTTTAAGCAGTCTCCTATTCTTTAGTCCCTGCACATTTAGACAAATGTGAGAATCACATCCGGTATCCAATACCCAAGAATCAGTGGTAGAAAGGAGAATATCTATCATATAGATACCTGAAGTCGACGCAGCCTTGCTGCTCTTCTTCTTCTTTTGCTCTTCCAAGAAAGCCTTGCAATTACGTTTCCAATGACCAATTTCTTGACAATGGAAACAGATTGCATCCTTTTGTGAATCGGGTTTTGCCTCAGAAGCCTTGGCAACCTATGTCTTGCTTATTTTGGGTTTGACAACTTTCTTACCCTTTCCTTTGGCATTAGCTTTCTTCCCATCATGAACCAAGAGCACGGGAGAACCTTTCTCCATAATTTTCATCTCTGCAGTTTTGAGCATCCCATGCAACTCAGAGAGATTCTTATCCATTCCATGCATGTTATAATTCATTACAAACTGATTATAACTTTTAGGCAATGAATTAAGAATGAGATCCGTGGTTAGCTCCAATGGGATTGGATAGCCAAGTTTCTCAAGGTGCTCTACATAACCTTTCATTTTAAGAAAGTGAGGACTCACTTGTTGCCCTTCATTCATTTTACAAGTAGTGAATGCAACAATGGTCTTGTACCTCTCTTGCCTAGCTTGCTCTTGAAACATGGTTCTTAACTCCACGCCTATCTCATAGGCTTCCAAATGTTCCAAACTTTGTTGGAGTTTTGAACACATAGCAGCAAGCATGAGACAACTTACATCTCTAGAATCATTACGATGTTTCTTGTAATTGTCTCTTTCTACCCTAGGGGCAGTAGGTGGTGGTTCAGCAGGGAGAGGCCCATCGAGAATGTACAACTTATCTTCTTGCCTAAGAACGATTCTTATGCTACGAATCCAATCCATAAAGTTAGTACCATTCTCTTCGAGCTTATCCTTCTCAAGGATCGATCGCAACGACATTGATTGAGTGTTATTAGTCATTATCTACAAATATGCAAAATTTCCAAAATTTAATAAGTAGCAATTTTTTTTCATTAAAGAAATAAATAATGTATTTTTCAAATGAAAATACTCCCATTAAATTATATAACCTTCATATACATCCAATGCATAATATAATTTAATTGGGCTAAGATCCAACTTTAATTTAACTTTTGAGTCCACGGAGGCGGACCGCTCAAAACTAAATTAATTAGGTAGACAATCATGTCAATCATATCCCATATGATTCTTAGATCCTTTTATGAGATTCTTTGAGAAATCCAATTTCAAAAAGCATGTTTAATCTCATCTTTTGCCTAGGCCAAAAACTGTTTTGACGCCTAATTAAGTCCAACCATTTTAAACGCATAGGAACCATTCAATTTAATGCACCTTGCGGAGGCAAGCCCACATTAAATTAATGAACCTCATCTTGCTCATACATGAATAAGATTAATGCACCTCGCGGAGGCGAACCCACATCAAGATTACCCATGCATAAACAAGTGTTTTAATCATGGCATGGCAAAGAAGGACTTAAAACTTGATTTGAAGGTTCATCACATATAGCATATAACACATTTATGAGCACATAATATAAACATGTTACACATCAAGTTTAGTCACTAAATTAATCTCCATTAATTTAAACATGATATTTATGTGTTATTAGTTTCTCTATAATTATGAGGATGAGACTATTTCAACTTTGGTTATTATCTCCAAATCAAGACAACAAGAAGTGCGGTCGAACTAAGCCATTAGGCAACCACAATCCCGCACTAATTCAAGAAACCAAGAAAGTAGTCCATGTGGCCGAAACTAAGCAATAGATGGTCTCGATGAACGTAGGCCAATTGCATTCACAATTCCACATGGATCTCCAATCATTGAATCAAGAACTTTGTTTCTCAATTTTAGCAATTATGAACTCTTCATAATTCTAACTTCGTTTTATCTTTGAAACTTTGATTGCGATCAAGTTTGGAAAACACAATCTCGATGAACGCAGATTAGCCATCCAAACCTTGAACCAATCTTAGAATCACAAGACTAAAACAAATAGGAAAATCAAACCCCAAAATCCACACACAAACCAACTACCCAAAACCCATTCCAGATCAGCAAGTCTGGACTGGTTCTGTTACTGGTTTTGTTGAATTTTTCGAAAAATTCCAGATTCTGTTTTTGACCAAAATCAGACCTTCTGATCCCTTTGTGCGGCCGCCCAAAAGATATGTGCGGTCGCCCAAAAAATGTGCGGCCGCCCAGAATCTTCTGTGCGGTCGCCCATGGCCATCAGAAGGTGCAGAATTTTCAAGTTCGAAAATTTTGTCTCAAAATTGTTTTTCCCCGATTATTAAAACTTTGATCTAATCAAAAATTAATAACCAACAATTCTGAATCCACCATAATTTATTTATTGCGATTGAATCGTGCGATTAAAGTTGCAAAACAATAAACCACATAAAATCACAAAACACATAAGCATCATATATTCCAATATTCATATCATGCAAGGCACATAAACAATTTATATACACATAACATGATCTAGGTATTGAAATAATCAACATGAACGGGGCTCTGATACCACTGTTGGGTTTCCAAGTAACATGCGCAGCGGAATTTAGCATTTAAAATTTTGAAACCCAAAGCCATGGATCCGTTCATATGATTAAATCAAATACAACATAATGAATTAAGGAAAAACTAACCCTTGATGACTATCAAAAAATTTCTCTTGGTCTTTGGTGGAGATTTGAAGACTTGATCACGATCACAAAGCTTGAACACGAACTTTGAAGATGATGATTTTCACCCTCTAGCGGTATCCACACTTCGAACGAATATCAAAGGAACTTCTTTGATCTTGGTTGCTAGACCAAATTGTGAAACACGTTTTCACAATGAATTTGAACTATATGGAATTTTCTCTCTTGTGTATTATTTTGTTCTTTGACCAAGGATGTCTTAGAATAAAGTAAAACCTCTCTCAAACTTTTTGGAGACTCACAAAAGGCTATTACTGAAGTTCTGGCCGAACTCATCCTTTTATACACAAGCAAGACCTATTCCAAATAGGAATCTTGTGTCAAAAGACATTCCAAATCGAATTAGGAAAGTGCCAGCCGACAGTACTGTGCGGCCGCCCAGAATACACTGTGCGGTCGCACATTTATCTGAAACAAACTGGTACAAATCTGAGCTAAGTGTGCGGCCGCCCAGTCCACACTGTGCGGTCGCCCACTTCCCCAGAATGTCCAGAATTTCCAAAATTCCAATCTAGTCCTTTTAAAGATTCGTTTTATTGTGTGTGACCCTCTAGGATTATACTAAGTTGGCAATGAGTTCAAACATGAAACCATAAGATATGATTAGGTTCTAGCAAACCGTCATACCTACCCAAATAGTATAACTAGATACAAGTTCGCATTCCTTTAGAATATGTCATAATCCCTTTGTCCACGATGTCATTGAACACAAGTCATGGTCAAACAGTCAACTTGTTTTGTTCAATACTTTCTCGATTCCGAATATGTTGATAATTCAAATGCTATTGATCCAATCAATCCATTTGAGTCCGGCCGAACATTTCATCAATATCATTCCTTCGAGGGGCCAAGCTTGACATCTCTCCGTGGAGGGACAAATCCATTTAGCTTATTATTCTTCCCAACGGGAATCCGATTATGCCAATCATACCCTTTATAACTACCGTGTTAAGGTAGCGTTTGAATATGTCAAACACAATGTTCATCAAGTGGAAGACTATAATAACTTCATGTCTAAGGATTCAAATGACATAACTAATATGAGATATATGTTCGACATAGACCATGACATAAATCTCATACAGCGGGTCATGTCCAGTACCTTGTTCCAAACAAGTACCCATAAATCTAACATGATCATCCCATGATCATTTAGCCTTTATACTAGTGCTTAATAAGTACTAGGGACGGAGATTATTATAAGTAAACATGAACAACAATAATAATCAAAACATCTCTTTATTGATATGAAATAAATGATAACAATTACAACGTTTATTAAACGTGCCTAGGGCACCACTGCCAACAAGATGGACTTTACAGAAACGAATCATCGTAGAACAAATAAAGTCGTTGCAGATGGACTTTACTTGGGGAAAGAGGAGAGGTCATATGCACGGTTCGACAAGAAGTTTAAAGAATCGAGAACAAAAAGAGGGATGAATTCTAACTTCCTATAGAGCGTACATAATCGCATAATTTCCCGGTAATCCACGGTACTTTGAGAAGTGCAGTTCCTCAACATCGCAGAAACAGGTAACAGGTAACGCCGATTGTCTAGAGTTCGCACGGTGTTACACCTATAACTTTCTCAACATGAAGGGTTTATGGATTCATCCCACCTCCAATTATAATTTTTTGGGTTTACGAAGTTTTCGACCTCCAATTATAAATTGATTTAGTTATTTAAGGATTTTACGACGGTTTCCTTAATCCGCCTTCGGGTTTTTGGATGTTTCCTACCTCCAATCATAATTTTAGGGTTTAAGGACGTTCTCAGCCTTTTATTATAGATTGTTTTAGTATTTTACGCGGTCTTCCGGACCGTATTTGGTTAATTTACGCGGTCTTCCGGACCGTTTTCATTAGGCTTGGTAATTTACGCGGTCTTCCAGGCCGGATTTGCTTAAGTTTGGTGATTTACGCGGTCTTCCGGACTGGATTTGGTTAGGTTTAATGATTTACGCGGTCTTCCGGACCGGATTTGCTAATTTTGGATTAAAAATAAGCTGAAGGGCTAAATTGTAAATTTTTTCCGCTTGGGGAGTAACTGGCCGCGCGGCGAAACCTTCTGATTGGCTGATCTTCGTATGCGGGGATCGCTGATGGGCGCGCGAGATGGAGGGCTGAGATCGTGCCACGTCGCCTGGAGACACTGGCCACGCGGCTAGTCCCTTCGTTGGACAGACCCTACAAACAGCCGCCGGCTGTTGCTTTCATTCCACTTTTCTTCCTCATTCTACCAGGGAAAGAGAGGGGAAAAGAGATATTTTGAGATATTTATGCTATATTTGAGATGGATCTCGAATTCATTTTTGGTAAGGGCAACCGTTTGAGCAAGATGCAGGTGCGGGAGCATAATTTGAGCAAGGTGGTGGTGTGGGACCACAATTTGAGCAAGGCGAAGGCGCAGGGCCGCATCAACAACGGGCGAGGATGGCCTCTCAAAACTTCCATCCCAATGAATGGCATTTCACGGTGGGACAACACTTTGACTTGTACGCGGGCACCGACAAACATTGGTCTGGCGGGAGACTGACGGAGACGAAGGAGGTACCGATCTCGCTTTATTGCTTTCTTTGGGTATTTTATGTCTTTTATTTCATACTTTTTGTATTATTTTAAGACTGCATTAAATTAAATTAATTGTTCGTGATTATTTAATTTTCTGAGATTGTTGGTTATTTTAGGGACGGAAAGTATATGCGCAGGTAGATAAAATAAAGTATGCATGTACACTTTAATTTATAGCACATAATCTATATTGCTAGTTGGGTAACGTACCTTTGCTGTGTTTACCTGCAGAGGATGAAATCTCATGGGTCCGTGGGTCTGGTTGAGGCGATGCGGGAGTATTGGTGGGACACCACCCACACGTTCCATTTTAGTTGGGGAGAGGTGACTGTTACTCCGACCGACTTTGCTGCTATCACGGGGCTCATGTTTACGGACGTGGAGCTTCCTTTTGATGAGTCCTTAGCTGCGGACCCGCACCGTCAGGTGGAGCTGATTGGGATGCCGTTGGGCAAAGGTGTCAAGGGAAACGACTTTGAGGCGGGTCGCCTGAGGACCTTGGGGAGGAGGCTATCCAGAGTTTTGTTGAGGGTATCCATGATACTGACTGCTTGGTGCGAGCCATCTTGTGGTACTGTTTGTCGCAGATCCTATTCCCGAGTGGGGGACTTTTTGTCGGTTTTCTCTGTTGGGTGCTCTGGCTGATTTGGAGCAGGCGAGTCAGGTCTCGTGGGGTGGAGTTGGGCTGGCGAAGATGTATAGGGCTCTGGACGTTTGCTCGAGGTCCAGCACCTCGTCTTTCGATTGTTTTCAGTTTGCCTTTGAGGTATATCTCTGACTCTTTCCTTTTCATTCCATGTCTGTCTTTTGTTCAGAACTGTATAGACTGAAATGTTGCTTTTGCATAGGTGTGGGTCTACGAGCTGTTCCATATTGCTCCTTTTGCTGTGCAGGGGGTGAAGGAAGTCCCGGTTATGAGGTTCTGGGCAAAGAGAAACCGGTTGGAGGGCCGCGGCAAGGCCAGGAAGACTCCAGATCTGGGGATGTTTACCGCGAAGTTGATTGGTCCGCTGCATGAGGACTTTTAGCTCTTCCCTTGGTCGGATCAGGTGCTGGCAGGGGTCGGTCAGGCTCAGGAGTTTTCTACTTCCCGCTGCTTCTTGACGGGGTTGACTAGGGATGCCATGTATCTTGGCGAGAGAGTCTGCAGGCAGCATAGCAGACATGGCTTTGGATTGTCTGGCACTTTGTCTGTTTGCCTCGGTATTATTTCCACCTTACGTAGGAGTAGCTACTATGGGTTGTCTTGACATGGTGGACCAGGCTCGAGCCAATCACAGTATTATCCCTTGCTTGCTTGGGGAAACTTTGCATGGTATTGGAGAGTTAGCCTCGGGAGCTCGGAAGATGACCAGGGGAAGTACCCGACTGTTAACCTTGTGGCTGCAAGAGAGACTTTGAGTCTTGGAGGAACCTGTTAGACCAGTGTCACCTTGGGTTTGCCAGAGTAGGCACATAAAGCAGCGATTTGCAGGGATGGCTCGTTCTGTATGGGTGACATATATGGCACAGATGGGTACGGCTCAGATCAAATATGGATGGTACCTCATTGGGGGGTTATCAGAGTACGGTGGACTCAGAGCTGTCTCTGCGTGATTCGGGTCCCTGCCTTTGATGAGACTACTTATTACTATGCCGTACGAGTGTGCCGTCAGTACAGGATGCCTCAGATTATACCCTCTTCATGGGATGAGACTTGTATTCGAGTTAATGTTAGGATGTTCTCTATGAGTGTCGGGGTTGCAGCGCTCTTGACCCGATGTTGGTCTTATGCTCTCATGCCTAGCACTCTTTGTATACAGCGACCCAATGACATACTTCTATCTTGAGAATACTTGGACTGGTACCAGACGACCTTGGGAGCATGGGACAGACTCTGAGAAAACTGAGACGTAGGGTAGTAATCCCTTATGTCTCGAGCAGACGCTTGAAGGAGGACAAGAATGTGCAACGGGAGGTGGAAACCGAGTTGGCTCAGCTAGCACCTACTGAGAGGAAAAGAAAGAGAGAAGGCTCAACAGGGGTAACTCAACTGAGGAAGGACTTGTTTTCGGATCCAACTAAACGGGCTAGACGAGGACGAAAGGAGAGGAGGAGGAGGAGTGACTCCGAGTATCCAACCACAGTCATTGCAGACACATAGTTTAGATTTTATTTTGTTTTAATTTATTTAAATTTCACAGCAGGTTATTTATTCACAGGTTCTTTCGAGCTTAGACTCATCAAATAAATGTTAACGTGTAGTGACTTGTGGAAATAGATATTTTGCTTTAGTAATAAACATATTGTTTGCTTTATTTGAAATTTGCTCAAACCAGATTTGGATTTTTATTTAATTTTGAGGCCGCACCATTGAAGGCTGCCTACGTTCCTAGGGCTAAGGGGCTCAGGTCATCGTAGTTCATTTCTGATTGTAGAAAGGGAAGATAGAAAGGGGGAAGTAAAGATATATATATATATATATATATATATATATATATATATATATATATATATATTTCTTTTTTTTACAAGGGGGATGGCCGTTGTAGAAGACCGTTGACGGAGAGTTCCGCTGTTGGAGAGTACTCCTTGTGGAGAAGGACCGTAGTGGTTAGTTGTAGTAGTGGCGGAGATTGTAAATCATGACTGGGAGGAAGCCATTGTCGTCCGTGTACACCCAATCTTCGTTCTGCTTGGTTAAGCGACCCGTCTCAATGAGTAGTCGGATCTCCTCTTTTAATTCCTGACAATCGTCCGTACTATGCCCTTCATTCTGGTGGTAAGAACACATTCTGCGCAGTTCAAAAATCTACAGTGTCGCAGTAAGACCAAATTCTTGCATCGGCCGTAGTTTACCAATTTTCTTCAGTGCTTTAAACATGAGGCCCAATGGTAGATCCGAGCTTGTGCAATGTCGGAAACTGATGGGGGCTCCATTATGTGACTTGGATTTCCCGTGTGGTGGTCGTAAGGACGGGGTATTTGCTATGTGGCTCTTTAGTTGAGTTAGAGCCCATTCACATTTCTGGTTCCAACTTTCTTCTGAGCAATGCTGTAATTCTTTGAGGAGCGAGTCTCCTGCCATTGTGAGGCGGCTGATGTAGTGTAGCAGACCTAGGAGTTTGATCTTTTCACTTTCTTGGCGAGGGGGTGACATCATGATTAACTCTCTGATATTTTCTGGGTCAGCCTCAAACTTTTGTTCCAATCTGTAGCCTAGAGCTTTTGTCTGAATAGTACCGAATTTGCATTTTGACAGATCCTGGAGAATTTTCTGACCTCTCAGAATGTTGAAGACTTTCTGCAGATCTTCGATGTGTCGACCGTAGGGTCTTTTGGAGTGTACTACTAAATCATCTATGTAGACATCTGTATTTGTTGGCGATCTTGTTGGCACGTGGTAAGAGATACCAATGCCCTTCCATTCTAGGAATCGGTTGGCGTGACAATAGGTACCCCATGGAGTGTAAAAGAGTAACTTTTCTTGGCTTCCTCGGCCATCTTGATCTGATGGTACCCGGCAAAACCATCCACGAATGACTTGACCTCGTAGTTAGCCGTTGCATCTACTAGCATGTCGATGTTGGGAAGCGGAAAATCATCCTTAGGACTAGCTTTGTTAAGATCACGGAAATCCACACAAACTCTGACTTTTCCATTGGCCTTCTTTACTGTGACGATGTTTGATAACCACGTCGGATACTCAATCACCCTTATAAATCCCACTCTGAGTAGCTTTTCTATTTCTTCTTTCACTTGCAGAGACCATTCTGGCTTGATGCGGCGAAGTTTCTGTTTTACCGGCTTGGCGTCTGGTGCTATCGGAATTCTGTGCTCTACAATGAAGTTGTCCAGCCCCAGCATATCCTTGTAAGACCATGCAAATACGTCAACATACTCCTTGAGCAACCCAATCAGTGCTTCACGCTCTTCACCTTGAAAGAAGCTCCCAATCTGCGTTTCCTTTGGCTCGTCATCTGTCCCCAGATTCACACATGTTAACACCTCATCGGCAGCTTGGGCTCGATTTTCCCTTTGATTGATAACCTGCTCTGAGATTTCTCGGATGTATTCGTTATTAAGTTTGTCTGTGTCTGCCTCTTTTAATGAATCATTATTAACTATTTATATATCATTAAATTGATTAGTTAATTTATCATTTATAAGAGCGGCTATGGTGGGATACTCGGAAAGGTCGAGGTTTTCATTTAGTGCAAAAGGAAAGATGGCGTTAGCGACCATTTCATAGTCTTCCGTCGTGAGGTCGTTAGACTTAGAAGAAGACTCAAATTCATAGGTAAAGACATCAGACCTAGATAACCTAGATGGCTTTGGTGAACTGACAGGAGACTCGATAGGGGAGGTTATAGGGGGAGCAGTCAGTCCAAGCTCCTTGATCATGAAGTCTGTCGTTGCTATGGGTCCACCATATATGCACCAATTCTTCAACTTGCTAACCATTGGTGAGACTACTGTTCTTGGATCGACATTGTTTGTCCGGTCTTCGATCATGGATATGAAGTTGTCGGAGGATGATGAACATGCTGTATTTGAATATAGATTATATGATGACAGAGAGTAATAAGGAAAATCACTATCATTAATAATTTTTGAAGCACAATCCGAGTCAACATCGAGTGCCTCGCCATCTGCCACAGTTATTTTGGTCAGATTGGCGAGGTCTGTCTCGTTTCTAACTCTAATGAGAGCCTCCCTAGGGTCCTCTACCTGACATTATGTATAAGTTCTTGGATGAGAGTCTTTAGAGCGAAACAATCTTCAATGTCATGACCGGTGACTTGGTGGTAATCACAAAACCTCTCTTGATTGCCATCCGGGCGGGGGATAATATCCTTCTAACGGTTGAATCATCCTCATTGCTATCAGACCGTTGTACATGAGATCCAGGGTGATTTGCAGTTGTTCGAAGGCGTCCATCATCTCTAACATACCTATCTTGTCGGCATCGACCATATTCACACCACCATTGTTTAGGAGTGGGTTAGCTACGGTGTTCGGACCTTTAGGCTTCTCAATTTTTCCATCGGCTATGAGCTTTTGAATGACACGCTTGAGTTGGATGCAGTCATCGGTTTTGTGGCCAATGTACTTGTGGTACTTGCAGAACTTGTTTGCATCAAGATTGACCTTCTTGTTGATTGGCTCAAAGTTCTCAAGTCGTTTGACCAAGCCTTTCTTCATCAATACTTCAAAGACTTTGCTAGTGGGCATGCCGAAGTCGTCGAAATGATCTTCTTTTCGCGGAAAGCCGCTTGTAACTGCTTGGACATCAAAGGCGGAGTTGTCTTGGACCATGCTCACTTGACTGGCGACCTCTTTAGATCTAGGAGTGGTACTTGTCGGAGCTTTGTAGCGAAAGGAAGAGTTTACTGTTTTGGCAGCTTCTTTAACAATACCAGTAATGCCAGCTTTGTGTCTGACCCCAGCATCGACCATTTCCCGCAGATCGGGAAAGTACCCATTACCAATCGCCACCTTAAGCTCGGGCAACAAGCATTTGAAGAAGATTTGCTTTTGTTCCTTTGCCTTAGGAGGGTATTGAACTTCTGCTAGCTTGTGGTTCCACTTCTTGTAGAAGTCATAGATAGGCTCGCCGGACCTCTGCATGGTGTTCTCTAAATCAGTACGGTTGACGTGCCAATTTAGGTTCAACTGATATTTCTCGCAGAAAGTTATGGTGATTTTTTCCCACGTCTCTCGTTCGGAGGGGTCCAAACTCAAGAACCAACGGAGGGCGATTCCGTCCAAAGTGGTGTGGAAGACTCAGGCCATTTACTCATTGGTGCAGTCACGGGCTCTCATGGCTAGCACATAACTGTCGAGATGAGTCTTGGGACATGTACTACCATGGAATGTAGAGACCTTTAGCATTTTGAAGTATCTAGGCAGAGCACCCACATTGCTTGGGTCAATGGTTTTGACTATCGAAACGGATTGCTTGGAGACCGTGTCGGATAGCTTGCGGACCTGTTCTTGCATGGCAACCACTAAAGGGTGATTGGAGAAGTCTGTGCTACCATAGGCTTGAGTAGCAAGAGGAGTGGTGGAGACTGTAGGTACGGCGGCACCGATACTCAACGGTAGTGGAGGCAATGGCAACTTGGTAGAGGATAAGTAGCTACCCATCAATTCTGGTGATAGCTCGTACAGACCCTTGTTGGAGGTTTCTTTAGTACCGAAATCAGGAGGAGGGACCCTTGGGTAGTTGGGCATGTTGAGAGGGATAGCATCATCATTGGCAGGGTAAGTCACAGGTACTGTCTCGTCTTCGACTAGAATAGCCTCCCCATTATGAAAGCTAGTTGCTACACCTTTCTTCTTCATCTCAGTATGAAGATGATCTTTGAGCTCTTGGTTGACCCTTTCTAGAGACTTGCTTCTATCCTCAAGATTAGAAATCTGTAGCATGAGGTTGGTGAAGAAGGCATGGAGAAGTGGCGGAATGTCCGAGGGCTTGATACTGGCGGCGATCTCTGGATCGGCAGAAGAAGAGACTGGCGGAGTGGAGACACTAGGAGTAGTAGGCTTTGATGATGGAGACATTGTTGATGCAGAGACTGAAGACTGAGCTTGCCGAAGGCTTGACCGTTGAAGACGACCACCGGAACGGACCCAAACTTGCTTCTCTGTAGAGGATAGCGGACGAGAGGTTTAGGACGGGACAAGGCTCATGCAATGTATTTTGTTATTTTACAAAACAATGTATTATTAGTCCTAATGGTTGGAAGGGGTACCCCTTTTTGGGTTACTATCACTACTAGAAAAACGCGTTTTACCCACGGAAATTTTCATGGGTAAACACCAAATTCCATCACTAAGGTTATGTTACTGACGGAAATTGTCCGTGAGCTCTCCGTCGGTAAAATATTGTTGCTAATATCGATGGACGTTCCGTCACTACTACCCACGGATAATCCGTCAGTAAGGCCAAAATTGCCGTCGGTAAATTCAGAAAATTTCCGTGGGAAACATATTCCGGTCACCGGCCGGAATATTACCGGCATATTCTGACGGAAAATTCCATCACTAATCTAGTAGTTACTGACGGAAATTACCGTCAGAACATTCCGGTGATCTTCCGCCGATGACAGGGGAATTTTTTCCCACGGAAATTTCCGTGAGTAAACTGAACATAAATTAAAAATTCCCACGGAAATTTCCGTGGGTAAACTGAACAAAAATTTAAAAAAAAATTGTTCATTACAAGCAGGCCACCTGTAACAAAACCTGCACATTCATAGAGTCTCACCATACTAAAACCATTCAATTAACAATAACATTCCCACCATACCAAATGCTTCTACATAACAATCCAAAATAACATATTACAATACTTTTAGCTGTTTCAAAACAAAACATACCAAATATATCCAAATCAAATAAAAGTCATCAACCATTACCGCCCCTACGACTTTGGGAGGTGCTAATACCACCACGACCACCCCTCCGTCCACTTCCATTCAAATTTAGGTATGGCCCAACAGATGAGTTAGAGTTATTACCGCTAGAAGGTTGCTGAGTCTGCTGTTAGAGCATAGACCTCATCATTTCTTGCATTTTTTGGTGCATTTGTTGTTCCATTTCCTCCCGCATTTGTTCAACTTGGGTGTTTACTTGGGTGTTAAGAGTCTCAGTCAAGCTTGCTATAATCTCATCTTTATGTCTCATCTCAGTATCATAGTCTATATTCTGACTGTTGGAGGAAGAAAAAGACAGAGAAGACCGGTTACTCAATGGCAAGTCATCAAAGAAACAAGCTCCATGCTCTCCAAAACCGGGCAATAGATCACCTCTTTGTCGCTTGTTTTGAATACAAATGGCCTTCCAAAGTTCTCCTCGAAAGGGGGGGCGTTCAGTGCTTTCAGGTTCCATAATTCCTTTCTCAATAGCATCTTCACGAGCACGCTCCACATATGTTTCCTGTTCATTATAGAAAAAGAAAAAACAATTAAAAAAAAAAAGAGGTAGAGTGAGTGTAAGCACCAGAAGGAGCAAATTTCATATGAGGTGGAGCATCATTTTAGGATTACTGTTGCTTGATAAAGCTGAAAAATCCCAAAAAGAAAAAGGTAAATTAGTTTGACTAGAACTCATTGTTTGTAATGTACAGACCAAGAATTCATGTCCACTTCAGTTTGTTGGTTGGTTGGTTTATGCTTATTATTATTGTGTGCTTTTGGTATTTGTGATTTGGGAGGAAAAAGAAGAGTACCAGTAGTATTACTACCCTCACTAATAACAATTAGTATTACTAATTATGTTTCCACTTAGAACCATGTGTTTGATAGCATCCGGATATGCACCAGCTCTATTTATTTTTAATGTTTGCTAACCTACTAGACGAATATGGATCCTAACCTACTAGACGAATTGTATTGTAAAACAGGAATAAGGAACATCCCATTCCCGTCCTAGAATGAATATTCATCTAAGATCTTGATCGAACAAAAATAGACATTCATTTTCGGAGAAGTAGTATTATTTTTATTTACTAGAGGTTGGATAAAGTTTTACATTGGATTGGGTTTTGAGGACAAACAAACAGAAAGATATCTTAAAGAAACATAACTATTTTGGGGATAATGTGTTCATTCTGGTCCCACTACAATGAGTCTAGTCCACCAAAAACCTGCCTGGGGTCCTGTACTTGTTGGGATCACTGTCCATTAAAACCACTAAAATGCCTATCCCCTACCCCATGACAGATGAGACTTCAGTGCAGTAACATATCTAAACTCAATCCAATCCAATCCAATTATATACATAAGGTTGAAGCACCTTATGTATATAATTGAATGTAATTTCAACTTCAAACTTTTAATAACATCGCCAACCAAAGCAGAGATTGTAAAAGCAAAGTCTTATAATGATAAACTCCCTCCGCCTCAAAAATGATAGTCTCATTTTCTTTTTTATTTGCCTCAGAAAGTTGTCTCATTTCTAATATTCATTCCAAAACTTAAATGTAACTTTAAAATCAAAATGGTTGAAAAGTCAAACAGGACTATCAATTCGAGACGAGGGAGTACAAAATTAAACAGTCAACTCTCAAAGCCTGCTTGTATGCCCTTTGCACTAGTCAGATTTACGTTTTAGACTAAATTAGTAAGGTAAATTCAGATTTCTTTTTACCTAAAAATCCTGCACCATAGATTTTCTTAATACAGCGACTTGGCACAATCTTAATGGGATCCGTTTTTCCAGTATAAATGGACCATCCGTCCCCAATGAACACCCAAAAAATATACCCTGACTTTTTACTCCCTCCGTCCCGCAATAAATGTTATGCAAAAATATATGTAAAATAAAACTTGTAAATATAGATACTTACATATATTTCCTTGTAGTGACTGCTAACCCACTTTCTTGTGCCATCGGGAGCCACAGAAGTGTGGGTAGCAAGGAACGCTTCAGCAGCATCAACTTCTGGCCCATGTCGCTTAACCTTAAATCATAACAAAATCATATAGTACGAAAATATTAAAACAAATTATTACATTTAAGTAAAAAGAGAATACTAATTAAAATAATAGTAATGAATTAAACTTACCAAACGGTTCCATGACTCACTGTGGTTAATAGACCCCCCGGTATGCACACTACCCTGTCCTTCGTTCGAGTTCCTATTAGTCTTGGCTATGTCAGAATTTTCTGAAAACCGGAACTCCTCCAATGTGCTTCCCACTTGGCCCATACATGTGGCGGGTAATTAGTAGGAGTCTTACCATTTGCTTTCCACTTTTTATGCATCGCGTGCACATTCGTCCTGTAGCATTTAGTAATCATCTCTTTGAACGCTGTGTTTATCTGCTTTTATGTGAAACCGGGACAACTATAGTCCCTCTATATAAAGAGGGATTTATAAACAAAACGTAAGTATGTATATAAACAAAACGTAAGTATGTATCGCAAATATATATAAAAACAAACTAAATGAACTGTTCAGTGTGTTTATGAAGGCCAGCACGTAAGTATGTATTTTACCCTTCATAAAACTCGACCTTTCGGCATACCCAAAAGTAGCGTATAGCACTTTTATTTTAGCTGGTTAAGAGTTAATCATCATCATTTCAGTAGGTTGATCAGGTTTAAGAGATTAATTTAATCACAAACACCAACATAAAGACAGCCTAAATTATGGAAAGGGATTAGTTCTAATGTGGGTTCCTAACCACTAAAGAATGACAGGATAACCTTAATATTCTACCATCCAAACCTGACAACCTGGATTTAGCCAAAAAACAAGCTGCAGATTGCTAATGACAACAATAATTGACACACAACTAAACTAATGAAAAGAGAATAAAAGGTTCCTAACTTCTTGGAATGACTTGGGCAATAATATGCATAGAACATAAAATTCTGAGAAATACTCGCTCCAAATTGAGCCCAGATTAATTGATACCTGAAATTGGGTAAACCACAACTTGTACACATCATTTGACAGTGTTTTTGCTGTCGGGTAAAAATCATTAAATGAATGATTTCGAAATATTTCCCCAAACCATTGAGACAGATCTGGGCTCGCGTCATGGATAAACCTAATATATATATATATATATATATATATATATATATATATATATATATATATATATATTAAAACGTGATACTGAAATATGATATCTTTCACTAACATATGTGCAAAGCATAATAGAATAAATGTTAACTTTGAAATGTAACATTAAAACAATACTTACTGCAAACTGGGAGATATTTTAATAACATCTTTCCCGTCCTGTACGATTCTATCTAAGAGAACCTTCCCTTCAGGAAGCTCCTGACCTACAACATTAGTGCTCCCTACACCTGGACTGCCAAGGGAGTCATCCTCATCATCTGCATCATGTCGTGGAGTAGAATTTTTTGCCTTAAAGGACTCGCTCACCTTATGAACGAATGATAGAACTTTGCTTTTCTTTGAAGGTAGAGCGGTACCATCACTACCAAACATGTCTAAAGTAAAATATAAATGATAGTAAACAAAAATGAGTTAATTACAACATAGTTATAAATTTAACATCATATGCAAAACATTATCTAAATAAGACGGAGGGAGTCATTTAAATTAGAACATAAACTACAAAATGTAAACACCATTTCCTAAACATCATCAAAATAAGATCAAACTAATTAATCAGTTTCAATCATTCATTGTCACTAGAATCATTTTCTTCTTCACTATCATTCTCGGTATCACTACAGAACTCCATTTCTTCATCAGCACTATCCACTTCCTCGCCTTCATCATCATACCCGGATATATATCCTTCTCCATCATCGTCGTCTTCTTCATCATCAAACCCGATTTCATTTAAAGTCACTTCCTCTAGTTCTGCATGAGTGTTTTCAGCTCTAAATGCTTCATCCTCGCCATTGCCAGTTAAGGAAATAATAGGAGGGATGGGCATTTCTTCTTCCTGGTAACAATCATGTACTGATGAATCAATATTTGAACTAGAAGTTGTTGCATGCAATGGTATGTCGTAAGTGCTTCTCGCTTTGGTTTTCCAAACGGCCCACCATCCGCTAGACTCTCTACGTCGGCGTGGGTAGGGGGTCATGTACACATGTTGCGCTTGGGATGCAAGAATGAACACATCGTCACCCCTATGTCTAGAAGAATGCTTAACATCGACAAGGTCAAATGTGTTATGTTTGATGATACCTTGCTCAGCATCACGCCACCCACAGTTAAAAAGAACAACCGAATTACCATCGTAATACTTCAATTCAACAACTTCTTGCAATATACCATAGTAATCAAGATTTCCTTTGAGATTGACCCCGCTATTCCAAGTTGTTTTTGTTTGACCGTATTCTTCAGTGTGGAAAACGTATCCATTAACAAAATAACCCTTATATGTATTTACTTTTAAGAGCGGACCATGGGCTAACATTTCTAATCTCGCAGCTTTTGCATCTCCGCGGTTGTCTAGAATCTAAATAAAAATAAATTTATAATAAATAACTAATATTTAAATATAATATAAAAAAATAAACAAAGGAATAGACATTTACGTACTTGTTAAACCATTCGGGAAATTCATTGCCTGTCCTAATAGAAATCAAATCTGGCTCGAGATCTCTAGCATGTGCTTCAAACATACTGCATTTTTGATAGGTGGTGATCAAGAATTAATTGTATAGATGAAAGAAAATTTATTAGGATTGAAATTACGTGCTAGAATTAAAATGTACTTACTTTAGATAATCCCCAACCTCATCACAGTTGAGGAGAACATAACGTCTAGCCGCTTCAAATTCTTTTCGGCTTAACATGCGAGTGCACTTTTTACCAAGGAATTGACCGGGTGACGAAAACACTGATATTTTCCCATCATTACTTGTGACACCCCCTTCGTAATTTCGACCCACTTTGGTAAACCTTGTCTCAATGTCACTGTGAAAATATGTCGACACAAACGAAACAATCTCATCTATAATTACTGATTCAGATGTAGATGCCTCAACTTTTGCTCTGTTACTCATCTTCTTCTTCAACTTTCCCAAAAATCGTTCAAACGGATACATCCATCTGTATTGAACGGGACCACCAACTCTGGCTTCATAAGCTAGGTGAATTGGTAAATTCTCCATTGAATCAAAGAAAGATGGCGGAAATGTCTTCTCGAGCTTACATATTGTCACCACAATGCTCTCTTCTAACTTTTTCATATCATCGACACGAAGAGTGCTCGACGTCAATGCTCTGAAGAATTCACTCAATTTTGTTAAGGCAACCCATATTTCAGTAGGAAGAATGTCCCTAAATGCGATAGGAAGCAACCTATCCAATAACACGTGACAATCATGACTCTTCAACCCATATATCATTCCTTCTTCCACATTGACACAATTGCCAATATTAGATGCATGCCTATCAGGAAGCTTCAAGTCTTTCAACCACTGTAGAACACGTTGTTTATCCTCTCTAGACAACACAAACGGCGCAACTGGTTTGAAATCTTTCCCATTATCTTTAACAATGTTGAGATTCACCCTATTACATACTGCTTCGAGGTCTAGCCGACCATTAGGGGTATCCTTTGTTGTAGACTTGAAATCCCTCACTGTGTTAAAAACATTGTCAAACACATTTTTTTCAATATGCATGACATCAAGGTTATGTCGAATCAAGTTTGTCTTCCAATAAGGCAACTCCCAAAATATACTTTTTTTGATCCAGTTGTGTTCCTTACCAAACCCATCTAATCTGTCTTTTGAAAACTTCTTCCCCCACCTGACAGCAGACAACTCAGACACCCGCTCAAAAATATCTTCACCATTCAAATGAGGAGGGGGGCCCCGACGCTCAACTCTACCTTTAGTAAATGCTTTCTTCTGCCTACGAAATGGATGGTTACTAGGAAGAAACCGCCTATGACAATCAAACCAACATTGCTTTTTATAATGCTCTGGTCTGAGCACATCAGTATCTTCTATACAATACGGATATGCCAATCTTCCATGAGTGCTCCATCCCAAAAACATACCATACGCTGTAAAGTCATTAATTGTCCACATCACTGCTGCCCTCATGTTAAAGTTTTGCAACTTGAAGGCATCCCATGTCTGCACACCTTTATTCCACAATTGTTTTAGTTCATCCATGAGAGGTCGAAGATAAACATCAACATTTTTGCCTGGATTCCATGGCCGAGGAATGAATAAACTCAAATACATATAAGGATCGGTCAAACATAACCATGGAGGAAGCTTATAAACCGTGACTATAACAGGCCAACATGAATAAGAATTCGCCCCCGGCCCAAATAGAGAAAACCCGTCTGTACATACTCCCAACCTTATATTTCGAGGATCTGCAGCAAAATCGGGGTAAGTAGCATAAAAATGCTTCCATGCTTCTCCATCGGAAGGATGAGTCATCACACCCTCTTCACGAGGACACTCTTTGTGCCAACGCATGGCTTCCGACCTATCTTTTGATGCGTAAATTCATTGCAATCTCGGTATGAGTGGCATATAACGCAACTGCGCCGAGGCAAATTCTTCTTGTGCTTGGCACTACCCCTATGTGGTGGCTTATATCTACTAAGCCCACACATAGAACAAGAATTGAGACCCTCATTCTCCTTGTAAAAAAGCATGCATTGATTTTTGCACGCATCAATTTTATCATAACCAAGACCAATATGCCCCACCAACTTTTTAGTGTCGTAAAAATTACTAACCATCTTATTTTATTTTGGTAGCAACCGTTGTATCAATGACGTGACACGGTTGTATGTATGTTGGCTCATATTTGAATCAGCCTTGATATTAAGAAGCTCAGCCACTATCTCCAACACTGTGGACTCTGCACCTTAACTTTCTCATTTGCAGAGTTCATTAAATCCATAAACTTCTTTGCAGTAGGATTAGGTTCCTCTGTTGGATTAGGGGTCCAATCAAACTCTGGACCGGCTGCATCTTAAACCATATCATCCATTCCCACGGACGGCTCTATTTCATCAACCAATTATTCAGGTTCCCTCCTTTGATCACGTTCAACAATGGGACAATTTTGAACACTTGTTACAACGGGATAGGGCTCGCCGTGCGCTACCCATATCTTGTAACCATCAATGAACCCTACATCCATAAGATGTTTCTTAACAAACCCATCACCAAGAAATTTTTTATTCCTACACTTTCTGCAAGGACACCTAATTTGCCCATTGCGCATGCATTGGGGATGCGATCTAGAAAACTCCACAAAATGATCTAAACCTTTTACGAATTGAGTTGTGATACCCCTTCTATTAGGATTTCTGCGATTATCCATCCAACTACGATCATTATCAGACATGTTTAGCACCAGCATTTCATAATATTTTAATATTATAGATTTAATTAAATATTACTATTCACCGAATTTGAATTCCCAACATCAAGTAAACATCAAGTAACAGAGCACAATTAATATTACAATTCATCAAATCTACTATTGCAATAGAAAAAGAAAGTAGCGCTTAAATGAATAATTTTGGTTAGGCAAAAACACAAACATCTAGACTCTAGACTGCTCACCAAAATGTTCTACAAGTATTCGATCTTGATTTTATGCTCATTCTACTACTTGTTTTTACACAAATGATCATTATGAAGCATTCAGCATATATAACTGCAACAACAAAACAAATTATTTCTTCAGAATACTAAGTTGCCTACGAAAAGATTATTCGTAAAGTGTCCAAATTATAGTTGGTAAATTTGTCGGTTTCTCTCATGAATGATGTTAGAATTCATTGTTAGTACACCCACCTTAATTTGATTGATCCATGCCACGTGTCTTTTTATGGATTTTAGGACCGCATGTAATGAAGTTTTACTTCAATTTTTAGATAAGTCCATTTCTAGATTTTTGTTTGTCTAGGCTGAGTATAGTTCGGTTTTACTCCTCGCGGTTTAGTGTCTCAAGCCGTCATCTTCGAGCCGCCAGCATGGAACCTTAAGTCCTTCATCAAACCTCAGTATGTGGTTTTGATGAAACCGCACATCAAGTTCATCCTTCAATCCACTCCTATGCCTGGTGGAACTGCAGTACAGTTATTGAAGAATTAAAGAAATGTCATTTATTCCTTAGACAAATATTCTCTTTTCAACCGTAAAGGAATATTTTATGTCATGTCAAAATAACTCTAAGTTAAACTTGTAGTTACTGCAAGGAATGTCGGTCTTGTCTAAGCAATTTGAATTGTTTACCGTTAGTCCTTTCTGCAACAAAGGACGGATGTCAGGTAGTGGTGCTACAACTACCTAGGACTACAAGACAAATCAAAGGACAAAAATGACAGCTCATCCAATGGGATTTCGACAGCAAATTGTACCCGGAGATTTGAATCAAATCTTTACCCAACGGTCACAAGGGTGCATTGCCTATAAATATCCTTCATTCCTCAACAATGAAGGTTGCTGAGCTTCAAGAGATTCATTCCCAATTATTCAAGTTTGCTTTGAAGATTCAAACCCAGATATTCATATCTTCAAACCATCTCCTTAGCAACCCAGTTTTCTTCATTAAAGCTTCAAGCCTAACAACCTTTCATACTCAGCCTTTACACCGAAGACTTCCATTTGCTCAACCATCATTTAGATACTTAGAGCATTTGAATTCTTTCCACACACACACCCGATTTATATGATCACATAGATTATATACTTTGAAAACACCGGTTGTTATTATAGCTTAGGTTAGACTTATTGTTAGAGTTTAGATTCATCTTAAAACCTCCTCTAAATTAATACAAGTCTCATAGCTATTAAAAAATCTTAGACTAACCATCTAGGTAGAGGACGTAGTTCATTTAAGAACGAACCTCTTCAATTTGTGTGTTTGATCTTTATTTTTTGTCTTGTTATTTATCTTTCTTGTTTGTGGTTTTAACTTGTCTCCATATACGAAATGACTTGAAAGATGAATTGTGTTTTCCTTTGAACTTTAAGTTTAACTATTCAGTTGCATCATAGTGTTTTCAACCCGAGTCAATCCGCCCAACTCTTTAACTATCAGTTTGGCCAAAACCGTAAAACTCCGTTGTGCATTTTATCAGTTCGGTTTAAGTTCTTTAAACCGCAGTTGACCAAACTGATAAGTACTCGGTTGATTTTTAAGGGTATTTTATGAAAAAGTTTGGACCGCTATTCACCCCCCTCTAGCGGTTCTATACCCTTGTTGCCCTCTAGGACCAACAAATGACATAATCTAAAGTAACGCCGTACCTAATTTCTATTCGTAATGGCCTGCGATGGAATTTGTTAATACAGATGAAGCTCGTTAACAATTAAATATGAACAAATAATTAAGAAACTCAATAAATCACCCAATATTTTTACTCTGCTACATCATTTTAGCTGGCTAGTCTTTTTCGAGTATGATTCTTTCTATAATTTTGTTTCATCACACATCATTGATGATGAAGTTCATAATCTATTTGTCGGCTTTATCATCTTAAGCCCGACTCCAGATTTTATAAATACGTACCAAAAAAAAAGTCAAATCCAAAATTTTTAGCTACATTTTTTGTATGGATCATGGAAAGAAAAATTATCCTAAATCACCAAATGGGCATTGTCGACCAAGGGTGCTTTATGGGCTGTTCTAGCCACGAGAAAAAATCCTTCGCCACCACTAGCACCGACGAACAACACAAAGAAAGCAACAGTATCAAGATCAACATGAAAATTTACCTATTAGCATAACATCAGGTAAGCACATCATAACAAAGGCATTAATTCACAAGTCAAATTAATCACAAAACTAAAGAAAACAGAATAAAAACTAAGAAACCCTAACCAGTTAAAGGCTAGATTTGAGGCACATTCAAATTAAGAATGGGAGCTCGTTGCTTTTTCTTTCCTTAGAATTTCATTAAATTAATTGAAGCCAGAGGGCTCTATCCATTTATTCATTCGACCCAAGTTCAAATTGAAGACATTTTGCTACCTTCCAATAAGTTAAAGAAAGTTTTATAAGGATCGGGAAAAGGAAAATATTCTCATAACTATTGATTGATACGACATGCTATTTTTTCCATTCAGTCCCTTTCAGGATCAGTCTCATGATCATGGTTTAAATAGATCCATTTTGTTGAAAAATGCACGTTATGACAAGAAATTCAGCTTATTTAAAAAAAAAGAATAGCCTATTCCTCAGTATCTCATATGGGTTTCATACTTGTAGGAATTGGTTCTATAACCAATGCAGGATTGAATGGAGCCCTTTTACAAATAATCTCTCACGGATTTATTAAATTTTGATGAACTTCTTTTCGCTTTCAGCAATTCATGGAAGAATGAATCAGGAAAAAACCTATGACTGTACCAGCTACAAGAAAAGACCTCATGATAGTCAATATGGGACCCTCACCACCCATCAATGCATGGTGTTCTTCGACTCATTGTTACTCTAGATGGTGTACCAAATCGAGGCAAACTCTGAATACTAGATATGACCTCAAAATAACAGGGGTCAAGGTCGACCAGTGAGACGATGGGGGATAAGCTTCATCGTCGAGAGGGAAACAGCCCGGATCACCAGCTAAGGCCCCTAAATGACCGCCCTTTGGATGATGAACCAGTACGGACACACTTGCTGCCTCAACCTTCCCATTGCGTATTCTTACTTATTGAGTATAGAATAAATCTGCTTATCCTTTTTCCTACGAACGGAATTGTTCCATTATTCCCAATAGAATAAAACAAAGATGAATAGTAACCCTTGCTCTGAACGAATCCCCGAAGGGAGGGGGACATAACATAGTCAGAGTCTATAGAGAATAATAGTTTTTGGCTGGAGAGGAAGAGAGAGAGAGAGAGAGAGATTAGATAAGGAAAAACTGAAGGGGGAGGGGGCGGCTAGCTAGGGTACGACATTCAAACAACAAACCTGGAAAACAAATCACGAAATTGCAGGCGGTGGATGATGGAGAACGGAGGGCGGTGAGAAATGGAGGACGTCGGTGGCCGGTGTTGGTGAATCGGAGGGGGGGAGAAGGGCCCGCCGTCGACGGGTGCGGCGTGTGGGGGGTTTCTTCGTTCGCTGGAGAGAAATCAGAAAATAGAACCAACTGAATAGGAAGGGGCCGGGCAAAGGGTTTTAATTCATTAAAAATGTTACCCACGGAAGTATCCGTGGATAGTTCCCACGGACACAATCTGTGGGTACTATCCACGGACTATCCGTGGATAATTTTACAATCCATGGGTAATTAATTTTTTCCCACCAGTAGGATTCCCGCGCTGACAGAGCCAAATATTCCGTCAGTAACTTTTTATTTCCGTCACTAATACTGACGGAAGGTTTCCGTCACTAAATTCCGTGGGTAAAACGTGTTTTCCTAGTAGTGTATCTACAAAACTTGGATCAGTGGAGTCATCACTACGTCTATAGACCCCTCGTTTTCCACCTATATTGCACGTCCCAAACGGACAATTTGGGCGAGGGTCCTATAGGGCAAGCGGCTTCCATCGACCTAGCGGATCCTAGCGACTAACCCTTGTTTCAAGGCATTTAACGTAACGTTTATGTTACTTCCGTTAAGTATTTAACGAGTTGAGATCCTTGTACAAAGTATCACTCGGCTTACTATATGCACACCCTTGAAGGGAATTTCATTTTTTTGTGCCTTTTTTTCTCGAAGGATCTCGACTCATTAAAGACTTAACAGACGACGGCATGAACTGTAACGCCCGTAGAATTTGCATGCATTCCATGAATATATTATTGACATGGTTGCATTTTAATATGATTGATATGCACTATTTATGCATACTTGCTTGCTAGTTTCATAGTATAGTTTTCTAACATAATTGGGTGTCATTGTGTTCATTGTCATTTTAGTATTTATATAGAAAATATTATAAATAATAATGTGAAAATGAGCTGTTGAAGGTAACCTAAATTTTAAATATATAAGATACATATGTGATTAATTAGTTAATATAAATGTTTATAACATAGTTATGTGAAAGGTCCTGTTTACTTAAGATTAACAGATTGGCTAAAACAAGTGAACAGCTAACTGTTTTGGGGAGTTAGCTGTTGAGATAAAAAGTGTAGAGTAATTATGCAGCGGAAGATAATTAAGTAAGAAACAAAGAGACAGTGTGCAGTGTTGTTTAAGTGTAAAGACAAGAGAGTACACAAGGGTTTTAAAGTGGTTCAGAGGTTTAGCTCGTCTCTTACATCCACCCCCACTGTAGTCAACAGTGAGATCATCCACTATAATCCACTTACTTAATAAGCTT
>JAOWBW010000066.1:1949979-2086577 GCA_026119855.1 Campanula takesimana | reverse complement strand
CTCTGCTGATGTATTCACCAAGAATACCATTATCGGCAGACTCAGTATATCAGCAACCTTAACATATCTTGTTTGTGCTTATCATTCCTTTTGTTCTGGTTCTTAGGATACTTCATTGCCACAGCACTGTATATTGGCTTAGCATCCTTATGCACTGAGTTAACAGGACTACATTAAACTTTCTCATCCTTTTTCTCGGCGTAGCACAAGTTTCAGTAGAGCTACTGCTGCTGGAATCAAATCCTAACCCAGATTGGTCCTTATAGACATTTGGGTCTGTAGGATAGTTTCAACAGCAACTCTAGATTTTGTGTAAGAATCAACAATCCTTGAGAGATGATTGTTTCTTTTCACAAGATCTTCGATCTGAGCTATCAATACTGCTACTTGGCATTTGAGATCCAGGGTTTTCTTTCTTAAAGAAGTAGACTCAAGCTCGTGTCTTTTGAGAACTGAAAGTTCAGACATAAGCGAGCTATTCTCGTTAGAAATCTTTTGAAATCAGCAGCCATCACTTATGAACGCTACTCAGCTTCTCATGATCGAAAAAAAGTTCATCCATTGTCTCTATCATTTCAGCTTTGGATATTTCAGGACAAGGATCAGCCAAAATTTTAGGAGCAGAGGCAATGGTCCAGGAGAGAAGTCAGGTAGGGAAGAGATGGGTTTTGATATGTTTTTGGCAATGCTAGATTGTTCATTGAATAATAGTTTTCTGGTCATCGGTAAGGATTTTGATTTGTTGGTGGTGAATTGAGAAGAGTTACACTGGCCATAGAGTGAGGTTCCCACTTGGTGTACTTTGTATCTAATGGGTTTTCAGCTTTGACACTTATTCTTTGAAGTGTGGTTTGAGGTCTTCCAGCAGATTCTTCTTTGACTGGAGTTCTGGTGGAGATGGATCTCGGGTAGACTGGAGTCGGCAAGGATGATACATCGGAATCTTCCAAATCTAGGGCGACAAAAACTTACATCGGCATCTTCATATTCATCGGCATCTTCGGAATCAGTTTCACACCAAACCGGCAAGGCCTTTTCTGTGCTTTCATCGGCAACAAAGCTTCTAGACTTAGGATGTCTCTGGTTGAATGACTTCCTCATGTATTCATATTTTGGTTGAGGACATTTAGAAGCAAAGTGACCAGGTTTCTGCAGTTGAAGCAGACCAGATCACCTTTGTTGTTTCTTTCCATCGGTAGCACTAGTAGAGGGTTTATTGGTAGCTTGCTGGGTTTCTGAAATGGTGGTGTGAAGGATTTTGGTTGCTGGTTAGTTTCCTTTCTGCATCCTTTTGAAGTCTTTAAATTTTGTAGTTCCTAGCGAAGGCGGCAAATTCGTCTTCTTCCATAGGTTTTTCTGAGGTTATTTCATGGGTATTGGAACTGCAGGATGTTTGAGGTGGATCTATAGGAGGGAATTTGTTTGAAGGAAAGGATATCTGTGACTGAGCTGATAGAGACAAGTTTTTGAAATTTTTGTCGAGAACGTTAAGTTTTTGCAGTTCTCTCTCATACAGAAATAGACTAGACACAAGATTCTGAATAGAAGTCTTGTTTAAGTCTCTCACTTCTCTACAGCGGTGACCTTAGTATGATACTCATTTCCAAAGAACTTAGAAAACGATATTAAGATCTTTCATAGTAAACTTTACCTAATGAAGCACATAAATTACTTACCTCGCAAAATCTGTCGTAGGCACTCCTTAGTGATTCACCATCTTGTTTCTTGAAGGATTCAAACTCAGCAATGCAGTCGTAGAGTCTGTTGTCCTTCACCTGATCGTCACCTTCAAAGTATGCAAGGAGCTTGTTCCAGCATTCTTGAGCCGTGGAGCACAAGTCAATAAGTTTGTATTGCTTGTCATCCAATCCACATGAGATAATGTGGCATGCTTTTCCATCTAGGGCAGCAGAAAGTTTGTCGTCGTCGGTCCATTCCTCTCTGGGTTTCTCAATCAAAGTTTCATCAATCTGAACATGGGTTTCCTGTTCAGTTTCTCGATCAGCATGTTGTGTCAGCGGAGTGGAGGGAATAGGTCTGTAGGTGGTTGAAACTTTTTAACGGAATGATTGGACCACCTTCTATGACCTTCATCAACCGGTCATCGATGAGTTCATAACTTTATCATACGAGATTTCAGACACCAAACTCGTTGACATTCAACAACGGAATGGTGGTGATGTTGAATGACTGCATGATTTTTCCTGCCATGGTATCGGCAAACAAGCTGCAAAGCTTGGAATTTCTTTCAAAATTCCAAGCTCTGATACCAATTGTTAGGCCCAATTGGTAGGAAAATAGGCTAGAGGGGGGGGGGGGTGAATAGCCTAATTAAAACTTTTTCAAAGAAACACGTTTATAAATGCAAAGTCACTTATCAGATTGCAAACTATTATCAGTACAAGCGCAGCGGAGAAGATATGACTTGTTTTAACTCACACAAAATCAGTTTATAAAAAGGTTTTGAGAGCTTGGTTTAAACACAAAGTAGTTTCTAAAAGTCAATGCAGTTTCAAGAGATTGGTCAATGGAAATGATGATGAGTCAGCAAGAACAGTAATGATTTGCCGGTGATAGAGTTCCAACCGGCAAGGACAGTAAGTAACAGAGGACACAGAGATTTGGAGAGGTTCACAGTGTAAATACTGCTACGTCCTCTACCAAGTTTGGTCAGAACTTGGATTTGGGTTAAGAGCACTATTAAATATCCCTAGTCTATTACAAGAGCGGCTTTGCCGGATACAAAGACTAAATTCTAGAGATAGTTTAATGAATCGTAAAGCAAATATCTGACCAAGTGTATTTGAGCGGCAAGTTCAAAAGAAACTTATCTCACTCAGGTGGGTGTGTGAAAACTCAGACAACGTATTCCTTAAAATAATCTAGTTCGGGAATACTAACAGTGTTGTAGAGTTTGTGCACAAGTGTATGTCCTATTAAATGATCTAATGATTATCTGGACAAGGAATGTTTGAGCTTCAATGAATGCTGCAAACAACCAATCCTCTTCAATGCACTAAAATCACCAACCTTCTTCAATGCCTGAGTCCTCTATATATAGGAGGAGTTAATGTCTTAGCTTGTTGAAGAAGGATAACATTTGAATTTCCAGCTGGGTTAGGTGAGGAGCATTTAATGCAGTATCCTTGGCATTAATGGCGAAGATACGCGTGCCTTAAAAGTCTGATGGGTAAAAGACCCCTTTGTCTCAACCGGTTACCTGCAAAAGCAAGTAGAGACAGAGTATAGCTAAAAGTAGCTATGTGTCAGACGGCGTAGAAATCATTACAGAGTAGGTAAACTATTTATAATAAAACAGTATAGAGACAATCAGCAAGTTGACTTTAATGAAATGATGTCACCTGACTGACAGTGCAGACTGTCTATTTATATCGGTATGTTGTTGATCGGCAACTTGTGTATCAAGTTGATCGGCATGGAGTTGATCGGCAACTTTGTTAACTGATCTGCTGATTTGCTTCCTCTGCTGGTTTGTCTTGTTGAAGAGTTGAAATACACATGTGCTGATCACAAAGGATCCTAAGGGCACCTTAAAAAGGTTCTAATAAATTAGGGGACCCTAAGTGTAGACATGATTGGATTAAGTAATTCTAGGACCTAGGTATCTATTTGAACAACACTTATATTTCTTACCTGATGATTAGTGAAATGGAAGATGTTTGAAGACTTGTGTGAGGAGTCCTTGTGAATCAAATCATGGAGTTATTTTTGCTAATATAAAGGCTACTTCAGATTTACTCCAACAGATCAAAGA
This sequence comes from Campanula takesimana, assembly GCA_026119855.1. NCBI lineage: Eukaryota > Viridiplantae > Streptophyta > Magnoliopsida > Asterales > Campanulaceae > Campanula > Campanula takesimana. Next base: position 2,082,802 of record JAOWBW010000066.1, on the reverse strand, counting down.
AGCTCAGGTAGTTGATTCTGAATTGCAGAAAATCATTAGTGGAATGAATGAAGGAAAACAACCAGATTTTTCTTTTAATAGTGATGGAATTCTTACCTTCCGAAGTCGAGTTTGTATTCCAGTTGATCCTGAGATAAAGAAGAAAGTTCTTGAAGAGGCTCACAAAGCCAAGTAATTATTCATCCTGGAAGTACTAAAATGTACCAAGACTTGAAGAAACATTTCTGGTGGAACAATATGAAAAGAGAAATTGCTGAGTATGTATCCAAATGTTTGACTTGTCAACAAGTAAAAGTGGAACATCAACGTCCAGCAGGTTTGTTGCAACCATTGGAAATTCAGAGTGGAAATGGGAGCATATTACTATGGATTTTGTGACTGGTTTGCCACGTACCAGACGAGGCCATGATGCTGTTTGGGTTATAGTGGACAGGTTGACTAAATCAGCTCACTTCTTGTCTGTTTCCATGGGATATTCATTGTCTCAGTTGGCATCTTTATATGTTCAGGAGATAGTCCGACTGCATGGGTTCCTGTGAGTATTGTATCTGACAGAGATCCTCTTTTTACTTCTCGATTCTGGCAGGCTCTTCAGGGTGCTATGGGTACTAATGAATTTCAGTACTGCTTTTCATCCTCAATCTGATGGGCAATCTGAGAGACTTATACAGATTCTCGAGGATATGTTACGTGCTTGTGTTATTGATTTCAAAGGCAGTTGGGATACTCATCTTCCTTTGGCTGAGTTTGCTTATAACAACAGTTATCAGTCTAGCATTGAAATGGCTCCATATGAGGCTCTTTATGGCAGAAATGTAGATCTCCTATATGCTGGGATGAAGTGGGAGAAGCTAGACTCTTGGGTCCTGAAATGGTTCAACAGTCAGTTGAAAGTGTGAAACTCATTCGAGATAAATTACGCACAGCTCAGAGTAGACAAAAGAGTTATGCAGATCATCGTAGAAGGGATCTTGAATTTCAGGTAGGTGACTTTGTATTCTTGAAGGTCTCTCCTCGTAGAGGTATAAAGAGATTTGGGAAGAAAGGAAAGTTATCCCTCGTTATATCGGTCCATTTGAGATTCTTGAAAGAGTTGGGAAGTTGGCTTATAGAGTGGCTTTACCTCCTTCTTTATCTGGTATTCATAACGTGTTCCATGTATCTATGCTTCGCAAGTATATGGCAGATGAATCACATGTTCTTGAGTATGAGGCTATTCCATTTCAGCCTGATTTGTCTTATGAGGAACAACCTGTTGAAATTCTTGACTGGAAAGAGCAAGTTTTTGCGTACCAAAAGATTCCTATTGTGAAGGTCCTTTGGAGGAATCATGAAATTGAAGAGGCTACTTGGGAAACCGAGAAGAGATGCGAGATAAATACCCTAGCCTATTTTGAAAACTTGGTAAGTAAAATTCGTGGGCGAATTTTCTTTAAGGTGGGAGGATGTAACACCCATCGAATTTCCTGTTAAATACTTGACATACTTGTTAAATACTTGAACTTGCATATTATGTGCTAGTTTTACTTGGGTTAAATTTTTAACTGCTTTAAATAGTTAAGGTGGTTAAATGTCTAGTTTTGACTTTTGGGTCATTTGTGAAAATTTGACTTTAGGGTCTTTTTGTTAAAGTGAACTTGAGGGGCCTAAGTGCAATTCTTTGAAAGTTTCAAAGTATATCTTGTTGATTGCTTTACTGAGAAAGCAATTCTCAAAGTTTCTCGTTGCTCTCCCTCTGTTCTAAAAAGCTAGGGTTAGAATTTTCCCTATTCTCGACTCCTCGAGCTTAATTATCCCTCCGTTCTGATTCCGATCCCGGATTAATATTCGTGGCGTTGAATAGAGCGTTCCAGGCCGAACAGAAATAAGTTTTGGTCAACTTGAATTTTGACTAGGTAAGTTATTAGCTCCCCCTTGCTTGTAATAACATGCATAAATGTTATTCTCAATACTTGTGATTGTTAATTTTGTGTTTGGGGTGATTTTTGTGGTACTTGTAATTGTGGACAAAGGGAGAAAAATTCTACTGTGAAAGGGAATCACTAGAAATGAAAGTAATAGTTTTGGAACTTGTATGCACTCCTTGGTATTGTTATGTTAGTGAAAAGTTAATCCTAAGCTTGGGACGGAGAATTGTTAAGTTTGAACTCAGGGGAAATCTACCCAATTGTGCTGAGCACGGTCGTGCGCCTTTATTTGGCACGGTCGTGCCAAATATCGCCTTTAGGCAAAAATCTCTCGGCAGAGTTAGCACGGTCGTGCGCCTTTATGGGCACGGTCGTGCCGAAATGAATTTTGGGTGAAAATCCCTCGGCAGTGTTAGCACGGTCGTGCGCCTTTTATGGGCACGGTCGTGCCAAAAATGAAGTTTGTGAAAAAACCTCTCGACCTTGATAGCACGGTCGTGCCACTTTTGCAAGCACGGTCGTGCCAAGTGAAATTTCTGATTTGTTTTCCTTCTTGAATGGTTTCCTTCATAACTTTCTATAGGAAAGTCGGAATCAAGATCCGAAAGAAGCTGAATAACCTAGACTCAGAGGGCTATTCAAAGACTAATTAATGAGGTTTTAAGGTGATTGTATAGAGCACCTAGATAGGTGTTTTAGGACATTGAACATAAGTATAAGAGTAGTATCTCTTCTTTATGTCTTGAAAGTGCTATGAACAAGCACTAATGTGTTATACTTGTTGTGAATCCGATGATTGTGCACCTTAGAGGCATTAGCATAAGGTCTTAGACTTGAACATCCTAAGAATAAGATTGGGATTTGGTAAGAGTAAATGTATAACTCTTATACTTGTTTGAATGTCCAAAGATTGGAAGTTTTAACTTGAAGTATAAGACATTAAAAGCTTGTACGTGATTTGAACATCCAAAGAATTGGATTAAGACTTGAATATAAGATAATAAAATCTTGTACTTGACTTGACACCAATACATATGTATGGTAGTGAACTAGCAAGTGCTATAAGTAAGCACTAACGTGTATGAGACATGTTCTTGTTGTGTATGTGCAAACATGCATACATTTTCTTGATACAAGGTGACTTCTGATTACTTGAAGCATGTTCCTTGTTGAGTTAGTCCACTACATTTGGATTAGTTCTTCTCCCGTTGTTCAAGTAAATATCTACTTGTACTTTCTTGTGTGAGTCCAGCTGGTTCTCCTTGCTTGTTCGAAATGTATAGGTTCACGCTTGTCGCGAGAGCTGGGGTTTAAGTGACAATCGGGTCCCTATATTTTCCGCCCGACCCCTTACTACCGGCCATAGTAAGGCATAGCTTCCTTAGTTGGAGCAATAAGCCTGACTTAAGTGAATGCTAAATTCCCGTCCCGAACACCTCATGAATAATCATGAGTACTGATATTGAGAATGACACTGGTTATCGGGTCTTCTGATATATACTGAATAATCAGTTCCTGTTATTGATCGTGATGTCAAAGTAATACAAGCTTCGACAACAATGGTATTCTTGGGAGGAATAAGGAAGGAAGCAATATCCTTATAACTTGCTTGATTAACTTTATGTGCTACTTGATGAGTGGATTATCCTCTCATATACTTGTTACTAGATGATACTTGATAAATGATTACTTGAGTATCTATTTGAATTGCATGATAACATGTCATGTAGTTGCATCTAATAGCTTACTGAGATTTATCTCACCCTTTATTTGTCCCCCCCCCCAGGAAAGGAAGGATAGTGCGCAGTGAGGCTCGACATAGTTGGGAGCTTGCTTCGCAGGTCGTGATTATTTTGGGGCTTGTGTCCTTTTACACTTGGTGAGGATGATGTATTATGGGTTTTTGTAACTCCTTATTTTGGGGTAGACAGTTCTTGTTGTCACTAGACATCTTGTATAGTACTCTTAATGCCAGCTTATGTGCTAGGCATGTTTCCGCTGTGTATGTATTAAGTTTTGGTTTTTAAATTTTCTTGTCTAGAACTCGTGTTGTGAGCTAGTATAGCTCCTACTCTAGAGTATATATATCATGTCAGTTTGTTAACAAATGTCATTAAGTTTCTTGTTAAGTTTCTTGTTTCCCGTTAGGCACTCCCATCCAGGTTCGAGGTTCTATTAGGGGATCCCGGGACCTGGGGGCGTGTCATAATCTTTGTTCAAGTTTATGTTAATCTTTACATTCCTTGTAAGACTTGTCCATTCAAGCACCTTTATATTACTTGCAAGACTTGTCCATTCAAGCAATTTTACATTTATGCAAGACTTGTCCATTCAAGCAAATATACATATATTACTCTATATATCTCTTGTCCAAGCCATGAGATGATCCAAGGTGCCCTCCATGCCTTGTGTGGAAGAGGTTCAAACCTAGATGATCATGGATTGTTGATTGTCATTTACATTCTTGTCTAGTTAAAATGATACTTTTGGTGGCAATAATGATCATTTGGATGACAAAGCTTCCATCTTTATCATCCAACATTGATCTAGCTCTAAAATCCCCTTTGGGTTTACAAAGATTCAATCTTTATGTGTTAATTTGATTCCTTAAAGGTTAATAAGTCATATAAATGCCATCTTGGTGATAAAGTTTCAATCTTTAATCACCAAATTGTCAATTTTTGCCCAAAGGGCATGTTCATCAACTTTCTCAATTTTCTCCAAAGATTGCTTATGATCACACCCGAATACTTGTTTTGGGGACTAAGTGATGATCATTTAGCATAGGAATGTTGTATTTAAACTTATAAAGTGTTTCAAACAATTAGAAAAAAACAGTTCTGTCCAGTTTCAACAGAATGTTCTGTTTCTGCTCTGAAACTGGACTGTTCTTGACTGAACTGTAAATCCCAGGAGACTATCTGTCCATCCGTACGGCTGTGTTGGGAACATGGGCAAAATGTCTGTTTTGCCCTCTGATCCCTATTTTCTTAATAAACTGACCCTTTCAGTTAAGTTTTTCCAAACAAAACCAATAACAGAAGCTTTTCCGTTAAATACACACACACTCATGCACATTTTCAAACTAACAGGGAGACTCGGTTTTTTCCGAGGCACTTTAGGTGAACCGCAATTATGTTCTTCCCAAAGTGTAACGTGACCTCCGAACTCACCTTCTCTAACCATTTTCATTTGTTTGGTTTAAATTAACAAATGTGGCAACTCCGTTTCTTTTTTCGTTAGGAAAGTTACCCTTGTTTGGCATTTCTTCCTCGTGCGAACTTTGCTTGTTTCGCCCCGAGGGACGGGATCCTTACAGTACTGCGCAGGGGTTGCGCAGAAGCATGGGTCTTGACCTATGATGAACACTATCAAGCAAACACAAGATTATTAGTATTAACAGATCATATGGACAAGTTAGCTAAGTTCAAGCATACCTATTTCTCCTCTCAAGAATACAAATCTCTTTGCGTCAAGAGCCTTTGTAAGGATATCAGCAATTTGATTATCTGTTCCCACGTGCTCTAAATGAATGTTTCCTTTTTCCATGTGATCCTTGAGAAAATGATATTTGATGTCGATGTGCTTTGTCTTTGAATGAATGACAGGATTGTTGGAGACTGCTATGGTGGACATATTGTCGCAGAAAATTGGGAAATTTCCTTCATGAATTCCATAGTCCACCAATTGTTGTTTCATCCATAGGATTTGGCAGCAGCAGCTTCCAGCAGCAATGTATTCAGCTTCTGTAGTGGAGATGGACACAGCAGCTTGCTTCTTGCTTGCCCACGCAACAAGTCGATTTCCAAGGAAATGACAAGTTCCACTTGTACTGTTTTTGTCAATTGTGCATGCTGCGTAGTCTGCATCTGAATAACCTAGCAAATCGAAATTCGAATCTTTGGTGTACCAAAGTCCAAGGTTAGCAGTTCCAGAAAGATAACTAAATAATGCGTTTAACAGCAGTTAAGTGCGCTTCTCTAGGGTCCGCTTGATAGCGCGCACAGACACAAACACTAAACATAATATTTGGCCTACTAGCAGTAAGATAAAGGAGAGAGCCAATCATACCTCGATATAAAGTTTGATCAACTTTTCTTACCTTTCAAGTATTTGTCAAGCTTATTGCCCGTAGCCATTGGAGTGTCGTATGCTTTAGCATTTTCAAGTCCAAATTTCTTGATTAGGTCTCTTGTGTACTTGGCTTGATTTATGAAGATACCATCATTCAATTGCTTGATTTGAAGCCCGAGGAAAAATGTGAGTTCTCCCATCATGCTCATTTCAAACTTGCTTTTCATGAGCTTCTCAAAGCGCTTACAAAGTAACTCATTAGTAGAACCAAATATAATATCATCGACATAAATTTGAACAAGTAAAGATTGATCATTATACTTAGCAATAAAAAGAATTGTATCGATTTTACCGCGCTTGAAGGCTTTCTCTAGTAGAAATTTTGATAGAGTATCGTACCATGCTCTTGGAGCTTGCTTAAGTCCACACAAAGCTTTCTGAAGCTTGAAGACGTGATTTGGAAATCTGTTATCTTTAAATCCAGGAGGTTGAGCTACGTAGACAGTCTCTTGGAGTTCTCCGTTGAGAAATGCGCTCTTCACATCCATTTGATAAAGCTTGAATTTCTTGTGAGAGGCATAAGCTAAGAAAGTTCTGATAGCTTCTAGTCTTGCTACAGGCGCAAATGTTTCATCATAGTCGATTCCTTCCTCTTGCCTATAGCCTTGCGCAACCAACCTTGCTTTGTTCCTGGTGATGCTTCCATTCATCCATCTTGTTTCTGAATACCCATTTTGTACCAATAACTCCTTGGTCATGAGGTTTGGGTACTAAGGTCCAAACCTTGTAGCGCTCAAATTGGTTAAGCTCTTCTTGCATAGCAGTAACCCAGCTTGAATCTTGGAGCGCTTCATCAATCTTCTTTGGTTCGATTTGAGAGATAAAGGAGTGATATTCATCATCAAAGTTTGATGCTCTCCTAGTACGAACCCCTACATTGATATCACCAATGATGTTTGAAGTTGGGTGATCTCTAACTTCACGAACCTCGGGGAGGTAAGTTAGGTTGAGTGGTAGGAATACGAAGATCTTCAATGGGTACTTCATTAGATCCAGCATCAAGGTCATCAAAGGTGATTTGCTGAAGCGGAGAAACATCATGTGCAGGAGGGGGTGTCTGCGCATCAGGAGTCGCAACTTCTGGCGCAGCATCCGGATATGGCGCATGGGATGGACTTGCTTGATTCTGATTGTGATCAGCTTGATTATCATTCTACGCAGGTGCAGTTTGTGGCTGCGTACCTGTCTCAACATTCTCAGCAGAGTCATCAGAATCATTTGGAGCCAAATCTGGCTCAAGGAGAGAATGTTCATCAAAAGTAACATGTACGGATTCTATAATAACTAGAGTCGTTCTATTAAAAACACGAAAAAGCTTTAGAATGTTTGGCATACCCAACAAAAATACCTTTATCTGCTTTGGCATCGAATTTACCTCTATGATCTTTGCCGTTGTAGAGGATATAGCATTTGCAGCCAAAAATCTTGAAGAAAGCGATGTTGGGCGCTCTTCCTCTCCATAGTTCATATGGAGTTTTGTTGTAGGCTTTGTTGATGAGGGATCTATTCTGAGTAAAACAAGTAGTGTTGATAGCTTCTCCCCATAAATACTTTGGCAGCTTTGCTTCTGCTATCATGGTTTTTTCAGCCTCAATCAACGTACGATTCTTTCTTTCCAAAACGCCATTTTGTTGAGGAACTCCAGCAGAAGAAAAATGTGATCAATTCCATGGTCATCGCAGTATTGAGCAACACCGTTATTCTTGAATTCAGTTCCATTGTCTGATCTCACGCTCACGATGATGTCTTCCTTTTGAGTTTGGAGCTTTCGAAAGAGAGCAGTCAAGATATCATAGCAGTCTTCTTTGGATATCATCATTTCGACCCATGTATATCTTGAGAGTCATCCACCACAACGTAACACTAAAATGTTTGAAAAATCAAATAGGACTGTTATTTTGGGACAGATGGAGTACACATATAATGTGTATAATTTACTTCCATCTTTACTGCTGCTAATATGCATAATGTTTTTGCCTTCAGCATGAGAATGGTTGTATTGAGGAGAGAGCCCGTGATTATAGTGCAAATTGGATGTCAGCAGTAAAGATTCTTAATGACGACATTTACCTTGGTGCTGAGATTAATTTTAACCTATTCACAGTCCGTACAAACATGGTAGGTGCTACTGACGAAGAACGGGGCCGTCTAGAGGTGGTTGGTGAATACCATCTCGGCGAATTCGTTAATTGCTTCCGACACGGTTCTCTATTAAAGCGACTGCCTGATTCTGAAGTGGGTCAGATTCCAACTGTCATTTTCGGGACTGTAAATGGTGTTATTGGTGTAATTGCCTCGCTTCCTCAGGAACAGTATATTTTCATGGAGAAGTTGCAGACTAACTTGAGAAGGATTATAAAGGGTGTAGGAGATTTGAGTCACGAGCAGTGGAGGTCTTTTTACAGTGAGAGAAAGACGTCGAATTCTAGAAACTTCTTGGATGGGGATCTGATTGAGTCGTTTCTTGATCTTGGTAGAAATAGAATGGAAGAAATTTCAGAGGCTATGTCTGTTTCTGTGGAGGAACTTGTGAAGAAAGTAGAGGAGTTGACCAGGCTACATTGACTAAGTGAGCTGTGTGAAAGCATGTCATTTTTGTTTCTTTGTTTCTGTATGAATTGCTTTTCAAATTTGTTCCTGGCAATTTTCTCCTTTATTTTGCGGGTTGAAATACTAGTTTTATGTCAGAAATGTGTTTTGCCTGTTAATGATGCATCAATAACAACTTTTAAAACTTCACTAGAGTATTTAACTTCTTTCAGTTTTTTTTTTTTAATCATTTTTCCACTTTTTGATTGTTATTACAATCTTTATGTTTTGGTAGTTGGCCTAAATTATTTTGCGAAAAAAGCTTTGTTGTTTTTGCTGTAAAGATCAATTACTAAACAAAGTTGACCATTAAAATTAAAGTGAAACCGTATTTCTATTATAATAAAGATAATATTTGATAAATCAATTTGAAATTTGAGTTTCTGATATACTCCCTCCCGTCCTGAAATGATCTTCACATTTGACTATTCAAACTTTTTAAGGACATAAATACTTGATTCACTAGTCATGATGTTTTGTTTGTGCACTTCTAAACCAATGTTGTAGAAATGTAAAAAAAAAATTGGGACAATGAAAAATGCAAAATAAAATCATTTTGGGACAGAGAGAGTATAATAAAGTGTCTCATTTTCATAGATGACATTTATAGATTGCTATTGAGAACTTTCACTTTAGAGTCTTGAAAATGAAAAAGCAAATCTATGTACCTTAATACAGAGTCCAAGAGTTCATATTTTTAAGGGAAGGACTATTGCTACCAGGGCGGATGCAGTATGTAGTTAGATTGGACAGCTGCGTACCCTGATTTTTTTCAAAATTTTTACCGAATATTTATATATATAAAAATATTAACTATAAAGATGCAGAGTGTTAGTTTTGAAAGAATAAGGGTGTGAGGTGTTAAAATGAGAATATTTGAATTTGGTGAAATTAAAACTTTCAAAATAGACCTTCCCTTTTTGCTTAGTATTTTGGTTTGTGGATGACTATTATTATTCAAGATATGCTAGGCAATTTATGTGTAAAAAAATAACAACTATTTTTAGATCATGTTTCGCTACCACATGGCAGATTTTGAGTGGAGCATGAGTTGGAATATTATGTTTTGCGGAAATTTTTGTACACGGGTCGTTGGTCGACCCATCTTTACTATGAGACGGATCTAGGTGTTCATGAAAGAGACCACCTAGTGGGAAGGAGAGAGAAAGTGGGAAAAGGAAATAATAAGTGGATAGTCGTTGTTGTGAGTGATAGTAGATAGAAAGTTGAAGAAATCTTTTTTTTTTATTTTTATATTTTTTTTTTGGGTAAGTAAGAAGTTTGTTTTTTGAGTAAACTGCTTTTCTGCCCCTCGTACTATGGCCCCAACATCAATTTGACACTCGTACTACCGAAACACTAAATGTATGATGCGCACAATTGTTTTAATATCCAAATTAACCAACATTTGTAACGCTCGTTAAAAACTTAACGAGCCCGTCCTAGTAAACCATCTTTGACCAAGTCAACGCTTACATGGCTCTGACTGGACATTTTTCTCTTTTGAGTAAAAAGACACACTCCAGGCACATGACCTCCCTCCCTATGAAAATGCAATGCCAAACTAACCTGCCACCAATATAGTAATTATGACCACCAGTCCACCACCAATTGCCATCACAATAACAAAAATTACCACCACCGCCAAGTAATATGTTAATTTATGGCACCAATTGTTACTACTTATTCTCTTCAGCTCTAGCACCATCGCTTGGCAGCCACCATCACCATCAGCCAAAAATTTCTCTTTGATATGTGTTAATCAAAACATTCAACAAGTATGAATTATCACAAACTATCACAAAATAACAACATTTTCACTGGTTCAGATTGACAAATTACTCCCATGGTTAAGATCTATAAAAATTATATTAATCATTGGATAGAATTTTAAAATTTGAAAAGATAAAAAAGAGATCTAAATAGAGTTGAGAGACATCTACAGAAAGAAAGAGAGAGATGGTTGTGCAGAAAACTCCATTTTTGAAGCTCAACGACGATTTGAAGTGTGCGGTAGAAGGAGGCAGTGTGGAATGGTGGCAGACAGGAGGGTGGAGTGTAGAGAGTAGGGTGTATCTGGAGTAGTTGCTAATTTCCAGTTCCGGAGGTGTAAGGTGCTCTAGGGTTCAGTTGGAAGAAGGTGCGACGGGAAGGGTTGGCGATCATATATTTAGATGGAGGTTCTGGTGGTTGTCGGAGATTGGGAAGAAGGGAGGGGGCGAGATAAGGTGGTCGGCCGGTGGGGTGAGTGAAGGTGGTTGATGGGATTGGGAACCCTGAGGAAGGTTATAAAAACTCACCTGGTTCTCATATCTTTTATGTGGAAGAGATCACGTGGGTGGAGTGGGCTAGATTAAGGTAAGGTTTTTGTTCAGTCAGCCGCCATATAAGCTTTGACTTGTCAATAATTGCCTACTAGGGCTGGTCCGTTAAAAATTGAACTGGCGTTAAGAATAATGGTTAGCAGTTTAATCGTTTTGTGAGGGACCTGTTAAATCTATAATTACAAGGATACATATATAAGCTTTGACGTGGTCAATAATTCCGTACTAAGACTGGTCCGTTAAACATTTAATTGGCGTTAAGAATAATGGTTAATTTGGTTAATAAAACAATAGTACGCATCATACACTAGTGTTAAATTTATGTTGATGTCATAGTAAGAAGGGCACAAAAGCAGTTTAATCGTTCCGTGAGGGACCCTGTTACATCTATAATTACCAGGATACATATATACTGTCGCGGCCCAGACCCGTGGTCCTACTTGGCCCACGCTCGGGACACGAGTGGAAGACGTTATAAAACACTTTTTGAAAAAAGTTTTCGAAATGTACTTTTATAAAGTCTAGCAAAAACACACTTGAAGTTCAAAGACTTCACTTAACTTTTAAATAAACTCTACAACCAACTTTCACAACGAAAGTACTTAGCCCGAAGGCTTACAAACTTTTAAACAAATGTACATACACCAACATGATCCAAAATAGGTGTGAGACAACAGAAAGTACGGTTACTCTACCCAGAAGGTTTCACATTTACATAATGCAACCTTAACAAAACAAGTCCCAACTCTTACCACTCCAACGTCCTCCCGTGTCAAGTGTCCTATCCCCTGGACCCGCCTTATCTAAAACAGTAAACAAATAAAGGGTGAGAATAAATCTCAGTAAGTTACTAAAATGCAACTACGTTACATGCTGATATGATAATAATAAAGAGACAATATCAACACATAATCATATAGCATATAGCACATAACATGAGAGGCTCCCTATCGCCAACCGTCCCATACGGTTGGAAATAACGACCAACTCATCATACAACACATAGTGTAGGAGTAAACACTCCTACGAGAATACCAAGCCAAGGTTTACCGAAGTAACATAACCATCTGAGAATACCATCTGAGAAAACCAGTTGAGAAAACCATCTGAGCAGCATAAATAGCTGAAGCCGGGATCCCGAAAACCAAATCATAACCATAATAACCAAAGTTCTCGAATCAAACATAACCATCTGAGAGGTATCAACAAAGCAGCACAATGGCTGAAGCCGGTTCCGGAACCAAACAATCACAACAACAACAATAGCGGGAGAAAATGACACAAAGTCATACCCCTAAATGCTCACGCGAGGGAGCAAGTTCATCCCATCCAAGGCCAATCTGGACTGGGGAAATAGGTCCAGTGGAAAAGCCTTAATGCTTTCCACCTCCACTCGATAACACCCAAACCTGGGGAAATAGGTCCAGTGGAAAAGCCTTATAGTGAACTTGGCTAGTGTGCCACTATAATTCTTTCCACCTCCACTCGATAACACACAAAACCAGCTGGACTTTCAACAAAGAGCACAGTAATAAATACTTGCTAAAACAACAACAACCGGGGCAATGATTCTAAAATAAGGAACCAAGCCAAACACATCAAAAGATGCAACCACGTTACTCATAAAAGAGTTCACAACATTGACATTAGGTCACAACACAATCCTTTATTAATGACATTAAGTCAAACAACAATCTTGCACACACTTGAACACGATCCTCAACAACCAAGTATGTCAAACCCATTTCTCACACAAGGGATTCCAAAGTAAGAAATACTACGAAAGCATCATAAAGATGTACCACACTTAAAATGAACCTAAACGGTTACATTATTCCAAACTCGATCACAAAGGACCAACTCTACAACAACGGACCATTAATACTCTTTTTGTTATTAAACACCTACTGGATTTCCGTAATATAATATTTATAACCCAACTGAATAAACCACCTCATCACGTAGTACACAAGAAGAGCTTCGAAACGATAGTTTACACGACTAAATCGGAGTCCGTATGAAGAAGTTATGGCCTCCGGAAGGTTGAACCATTTTCTGGGAAAAGTGTGCGATCGCCCAAACCTCCAAATGTACCAAAATTGCACTCCTTTCGTTTCACCGTCTCACAAGTATAACTTACTATACTTAATGTTTAAGACACAATATGGCTACAAAATCAGTTCTAAAACATCTTAAACACCAAATGGAACCCAACCAAACCAATAAAACAAATACTCATTTTGTCCCAAAATTACAAGTATAACAAAATTAATCCAAATCACAAAATAGCAATCACAAGTATAAGTATAATTTTATAATATACTATTATACCCGTTTAGGGATACTTCCATTCATTTCCCCGTACCACAAATAATGATACAACTTTTCTAATAATATTTAAATCAAGTTACTATTTTACCGTCTCACGAATAGGAGTATAATTTTTCAATACTTTTTTTCAAGTTTCTTCCCAGGAGCAAGGCCATTCATTTCATATTTATCATACGAATACTCCCTTCGTCCCAATTTTAGAAGTATCACAAATAAATTATTTTCACAATAATTTCACCACATATCACACATATAGCAAATATATGACCATTTTACTATTTAAGGGGAATTAGTAACTTACCTATTTCCGGAAAAAGTATCGCAGAAATATGTTTTGTTCGGGTAGAAATCACCTACTCAACGCCCTGATCATTTTTATATAATTAGTTTTTAAAACGGGTAAGTAAATAAAAAGAATTAAATCGAAATGGGTTGAACTTACCTATTTCCTTCGATGAACACAGAGGGAGTAATGAAAAGAAAGAAGTTAAAATGTTGCACGCAGAGAGAGAAGAGGTGAGGAGATAAGTATGAAGATTTTCATAGAATTTTCACTTTGGTCCCTCTACTTTCATTTTGAGCAAATAAGCCCCTAAACTTTAAAGTTACACTTTGGACCCTAAAGTTTCAACTAACTCATTTATTCCTTTTAACAAAATTTCTACTAACACTTTAACTAATATATATACTCAAATAATATATGCAAGTCATGAAAATATTTTCTAACACATAAAATGCACATAAAAGTTCAAATTAAAATTCCCAAAAATATAAAATAAATAGGAACGGGTTTTGGGGTCGTTACAATCACTCCCCCTTAAAGAAAATTCGTCCCGAATTTTAGGATTCACTTACCTCGACCCTCAAACAATCAACGATACTTTCTTTTCATTCCAATCCCGAAGCTTTCAAGTAGATTCTTTCACATTATGTTTCCTCCACACAACTCTAACAAGAGGAATATTTTTAGTTCTCAATTCTCGAACGCTAAAATCAATCACTTGAACTGAATGTTCCTCCTACGACTTACTCGATTCAATATCCTCAAAAACTTTAGACATACATGAGAAAAATCGTAAACAGATTTGCGTAGCATCGACACCTGGAACACATTATAAACCTTGTCAAAAGAAGGAATACAAGCCCGATCTCTAACTCTTCCCCATAATCTCAAAAGAACTGATATATTAAGCAAACTCCACGAGAAGTAAAGGTATATCCCACGAATTCTAAGAATCAACTGAACAAGTTCTCAACATATCCTCGAGAATTTGAATGGTTCTTCCTAACTGACCATCTGACTGAGGATGAAAACCCGTACTAAATCCCAATCCTGAATTCAACGCCTTCTGAAATGCTTGCCAAAATCAAGATGTAAATAAGAAACCCATATTTAATACCATGCTCGTACACATCCCATGAAATCGAACTATCTTCTGAACAAATAAGTAACAACTGGAATTAACATTTATACTCTCAAAATAAATAAGGTGAGAAAACTTGGTAATCGATCCGCTATTAATCAACATTATTAGTCTCATCTATTCAGTGTAACTCCTTCAATGAAACTTTTCACAATAGATTCATATCCACTCAGAAATCTCAAAGGTTTGTGACAAGCCAACTGATCACTGATATTTTACTTCCAGATTATTCGCAACTCAAGGACTTAGTTGAATGCTTAGAATTTCGTGTGTCAAATAAATCAAATGTAACTCTTCAAATTATCTCAATACTCTACATTTACTTAGATTCATAATTAAATTGGTCTTGTGTATCTCTTCAAGTACCTGTAGTTGAATTCCGTTATGCATGTTGGTTCCACTAAGTATCGACTACATACTCTGTTACAAAAGTTAAAATTCCATTGATAATATTCTATGGTTGAAATCATTCAATAGTATAGGAACTTAGGCTTCCACAATCGCAAAATCACACCATGTATCAACTCTCAAAAACTCCAATATGTCAAATCCTCTACTACACTTGCCTTTCCCGGATGATATAACATGTATTCTACTTGCATTGTCTCATGTATAACTCTTCTTGAGGAAACAAATACGTCAACTCTCATGGTCGGTAAGCACTTCAAATATAGCTCCACAAAAGTCATTCGCTAATGCAATGGATGTATAATCGCAATCAATCTCAAGTTATGGGTAGGATAATTTTGGTTCATAATGAATCAATCTTCTTGAAGTATACATAACTACCATACCATTCTGAAGCGATGAACATCTCAATCACTTTTTAAAGCATCTCCAAGAATAATGAATATATTAAATCCACTATAATGGTAATACTCGACATATCCACTAGAAAATAATAACACTGATCATATCCTCTAGATAACTGTAATACTAGTCAAATCCATTAAGCAATATCAATACTGAAGTTGTCATCAACTCTTGTTTCAACAATTAAAACTCGTTTCACTCTTACCAATCCATCGAGAAAGTGTATATTTCTGTGTCATATAGTTAACAGTGTAGCTACCTTAGAAATCCATCAATAATTCTTTAACCATATACCAATCTCAACAAGTTACATACCGCTGCTACTGAAATAGGATTTTTCCAATTACTGTTGCCTCCATTGAAGGATCAAAAGCTATGCCTGAATTGAACTCCCTCAAAATAATATATCCTCTAACAAGAAGACATAATGCCTTGATTTCACAACTGTTGCCTCCCACGCAGATATATTAAACAAAGTGAATCCATTGTCAAGAAATATCTCAAGCTAAAGCTTCTATTCCTGTAACTCAACCGATGTTATAAGCATATTGGACTAGATATCAACACTGCAACACGGCACCATAACAACTCAAGATAACTCAAGCTTCTCATCAAGTGACATATACTACTCAATAGAAAATATATCTGAGATTTCTCAAAGAAAGGGTACATTCTCAATTTTAGATGCAAACACTCTGCTGCTAACCCCCTAAACCAATTACCAGGCACAACCTTGTGCTAAAAAATTTAAACTTTAATGCATAAATAGCATGAATGCCAAACACATATATCTACCATGCTTAACTAAAGCACACTAGCATATAAGACTCCACCACAACACTATCAAAATCTTGCTATAGCAATATAGTTAAATCAGCAAGTAAAACAGGCTCACAAATTTGCACATCACAAGTGTGCAACACTCTATCAATCATCAAACACTCCCCTTAGGATAGACACCTCTAATACCTAAGGTAGATACTCAGGACACACATGCAATCGAGAAGCAAAATGCACAGACACATAAGAATGCGAAGATCCAGGGTCTATAAGTGTATGTGCCCTCAAACTAGACATAGAAATTATACCTCCAATCACATTAGAAGGATCTGAAATCTGTTGTTGATTAATGGCAGAAACACTATCCTGTACCTTAACCTTCCCTGAAGAATCCCCCTTTTGGCCCTGAGAAGACCAAACTGCACTTCCTGATGCCTGTACCCTAAATCTAGGGCAATCCTTCCGAAAATGACCCAACTGACCACATCTCATACATTTGCCTTGTTTCTTCTAACATTTCTCCTCAGAATGTCCTGTCCTTCGACAATAGCTACATACTCGTTTACCTTGAGTTCTTCTATTATGCGACCTTTGAAAAGATTCCCTACTATCACCAAGCTGGGATTGAGGTTTTAACTGTTCTCCTTGTTTTATCACATCTGAGGCTTCAACCTTGCTTTTATGCTCCACTATATCGTCAATTTTTTTTCATTACAGTTTCAAACATACCTTGGAACATTGTTCGAACTTCTTCTCTAGCATTACCCGACCCTGAAGGCCCCGACTGATCACCCTCTGTTCCAACCTTCTTCAGTGATTACCTGCATAAAACACTCAACGTTACTCACTCTCTACCCAACTACCCTCCTAGGTCACTAAGTCATTCTAGACCATCTACAACCAGGCTCTGATACCAACTGTCGCGGCCCAGACCCGTGGTCCTACTTGGCCCCACGCTCGGGACACGAGTGGAAGACGTTATAAAACACTTTTTGAAAAAAGTTTTCGAAATGTACTTTTATAAAGTCTAGCAAAAACACACTTGAAGTTCAAAGACTTCACTTAACTTTTAAATAAACTCTACAACCAACTTTCACAACGAAAGTACTTAGCCCGAAGGCTTACAAACTTTTAAACAAATGTACATACACCAACATGATCCAAAATAGGTGTGAGACAACAGAAAGTACGGTTACTCTACCCAGAAGGTTTCACATTTACATAATGCAACCTTAACAAAACAAGTCCCAACTCTTACCACTCCAACGTCCTCCCGTGTCAAGTGTCCTATCCCCTGGACCCGCCTTATCTAAAACAGTAAACAAATAAAGGGTGAGAATAAATCTCAGTAAGTTACTAAAATGCAACTACGTTACATGCTGATATGATAATAATAAAGAGACAATATCAACACATAATCATATAGCATATAGCACATAACATGAGAGGCTCCCTATCGCCAACCGTCCCATACCGGTTGGAAATAACGACCAACTCATCATACAACACATAGTGTAGGAGTAAACACTCCTACGAGAATACCAAGCCAAGGTTTACCGAAGTAACATAACCATCTGAGAATACCATCTGAGAAAACCAGTTGAGAAAACCATCTGAGCAGCATAAATAGCTGAAGCCGGGATCCCGAAAACCAAATCATAACCATAATAACCAAAGTTCTCGAATCAAACATAACCATCTGAGAGGTATCAACAAAGCAGCACAATGGCTGAAGCCGGTTCCGGAACCAAACAATCACAACAACAACAATAGCGGGAGAAAATGACACAAAGTCATACCCCTAAATGCTCACGCGAGGGAGCAAGTTCATCCCATCCAAGGCCAATCTGGACTGGGGAAATAGGTCCAGTGGAAAAGCCTTAATGCTTTCCACCTCCACTCGATAACACCCAAACCTGGGGAAATAGGTCCAGTGGAAAAGCCTTATAGTGAACTTGGCTAGTGTGCCACTATAATTCTTTCCACCTCCACTCGATAACACACAAAACCAGCTGGACTTTCAACAAAGAGCACAGTAATAAATACTTGCTAAAACAACAACAACCGGGGCAATGATTCTAAAATAAGGAACCAAGCCAAACACATCAAAAGATGCAACCACGTTACTCATAAAAGAGTTCACAACATTGACATTAGGTCACAACACAATCCTTTATTAATGACATTAAGTCAAACAACAATCTTGCACACACTTGAACACGATCCTCAACAACCAAGTATGTCAAACCCATTTCTCACACAAGGGATTCCAAAGTAAGAAATACTACGAAAGCATCATAAAGATGTACCACACTTAAAATGAACCTAAACGGTTACATTATTCCAAACTCGATCACAAAGGACCAACTCTACAACAACGGACCATTAATACTCTTTTTGTTATTAAACACCTACTGGATTTCCGTAATATAATATTTATAACCCAACTGAATAAACCACCTCATCACGTAGTACACAAGAAGAGCTTCGAAACGATAGTTTACACGACTAAATCGGAGTCCGTATGAAGAAGTTATGGCCTCCGGAAGGTTGAACCATTTTCTGGGAAAAGTGTGCGATCGCCCAAACCTCCAAATGTACCAAAATTGCACTCCTTTCGTTTCACCGTCTCACAAGTATAACTTACTATACTTAATGTTTAAGACACAATATGGCTACAAAATCAGTTCTAAAACATCTTAAACACCAAATGGAACCCAACCAAACCAATAAAACAAATACTCATTTTGTCCCAAAATTACAAGTATAACAAAATTAATCCAAATCACAAAATAGCAATCACAAGTATAAGTATAATTTTATAATATACTATTATACCCGTTTAGGGATACTTCCATTCATTTCCCCGTACCACAAATAATGATACAACTTTTCTAATAATATTTAAATCAAGTTACTATTTTACCGTCTCACGAATAGGAGTATAATTTTTCAATACTTTTTTTCAAGTTTCTTCCCAGGAGCAAGGCCATTCATTTCATATTTATCATACGAATACTCCCTTCGTCCCAATTTTAGAAGTATCACAAATAAATTATTTTCACAATAATTTCACCACATATCACACATATAGCAAATATATGACCATTTTACTATTTAAGGGGAATTAGTAACTTACCTATTTCCGGAAAAAGTATCGCAGAAATATGTTTTGTTCGGGTAGAAATCACCTACTCAACGCCCTGATCATTTTTATATAATTAGTTTTTAAAACGGGTAAGTAAATAAAAAGAATTAAATCGAAATGGGTTGAACTTACCTATTTCCTTCGATGAACACAGAGGGAGTAATGAAAAGAAAGAAGTTAAAATGTTGCACGCAGAGAGAGAAGAGGTGAGGAGATAAGTATGAAGATTTTCATAGAATTTTCACTTTGGTCCCTCTACTTTCATTTTGAGCAAATAAGCCCCTAAACTTTAAAGTTACACTTTGGACCCTAAAGTTTCAACTAACTCATTTATTCCTTTTAACAAAATTTCTACTAACACTTTAACTAATATATATACTCAAATAATATATGCAAGTCATGAAAATATTTTCTAACACATAAAATGCACATAAAAGTTCAAATTAAAATTCCCAAAAATATAAAATAAATAGGAACGGGTTTTGGGGTCGTTACATATACTCCCTATGTCCCACTCGAATTATGATTTTTGGTCAATCTAATTATACTTTGACCAATAATTTGAAAATAATTATTTATCTAAATAAAAATCTAAAAATAGTTATTGAATTTATTAGTAACCGTGATACAGTTTTAATTTTTAAATTTTTATTATGATTATTTTTCTTCAAATTATTGGTAAAAAGTATAATTGGGTTGACCAAGAATCCTAATTCTAGCCGGACGGAAAGAGTATATTTATATATATATACATGA
Organism: Campanula takesimana; assembly: GCA_026119855.1. Classification (NCBI taxonomy): domain Eukaryota; kingdom Viridiplantae; phylum Streptophyta; class Magnoliopsida; order Asterales; family Campanulaceae; genus Campanula; species Campanula takesimana. The sequence continues at coordinate 2,062,596 of JAOWBW010000066.1, read as the reverse complement.
GTATATATATATAGAGAGAGAGAGAGAGGGAAACCCTAATCCTGTGATGAAGAATCGTGGGCGGAGCACCGAGTTGCCGGACGTTATTGTCCAACGTATTCATTCTTACCTTGAAAACAAAGAAGCAGCCCAAACGATCCTTGTATCGAAATCGTGGCTAAGAGCATGGTCTACCCGCCCTTTCCTTGATTTCAATTCCTCCATTAATGTTACAATTCCTAGTGTTGTTATCGATCGCACACTAAAAAGCTATGTCGAGCAGAGAACACCCATTGTCAGATTCTGCGCTGCCGTTTACACCATTCAAGAAAGATGGCTAAAGATGGCACGCCGAAGCAATGTCATTGAGCTTCGTCTGGCTGCCTGTCGCCATTGGACAACCTCCTTATTTCAAGAAATTTTCATCACAAAGTCATTGCAGGTATTGAGCGTAGCCACCCGTGACAGAACTCAAAATTTTATTGTTCTCAGCCATTCAGATATTCGTTGTGTTAATCTTAGGAAGTTTGATTTCTTCAAACTAACGATAGATGCAGTCACCTTTCAGTACATAATGTCTTCTTGCCCTTTGATTGACGAGTTGCAGCTTAAAGATTGTGATTTGATACATGTTCCTTCGTCTAATCTTGAAAAGGTTCAGTCTTTTATGTTTGCTGGTGAATGTGCTCGTCTTAAAAGGTTGTCACTCTTGGACACTAAAATCGATGATGACGTTTTGCATACAATTATTTCCAAAAGTCCCCATCTTGAAGATTTGAACCTACTTTGTTGTGTTGAGTTGGTTAAGCCGATCAACTTGTCAAGTGTTTCCCTTAAGCGGGTTAACATTATCGGGACCAAGGTACAAATAGCCTTAATCGACACTCCTAATTTGCATAATCTCAAGTACACAAGCCTCGAGTCAATCCCATTTCCTGTTACAATCACAAGCCCAATTACAAAGGGGGTCGTTAAAGTTACTATTGTCTACCAGGATGCACTTATTGATGAATCATGGTTCCTTGGGTTGAGGGATTTCCTCGCAAAGTTTGAGAAGTCAAATGTTAAGTTTACCGCATATTATTATGAGCCTGTGCGTTCTAGTTTTAAGTTGTTAAGAGCAACTCTACCTCCTCCTTGGTACCAAGTTGAAACCTTAAGGTTTAAGGGGTCCAAAGATCTGCCGCTTCTGCATGCCTTCTTTGGCATATGTCATCCGAAGATTGTCTTACTTGACCCTATGAGTATAGTGTATAAGCCTTATCTTCTTTTAAATTTGTTGGAGGGCCTCAGCTACGACAAGGAAAATCTTGAATGCTGCAGTTCCAGTCAGAACAAGTGTTGGCAACATTACCTTAAGGATGCGAAACTCTATTATCTGGCAGGCAATGGGAAGAGGCCTCTTGATATGAATAGTGTCAAAGATGGGTGGAGTTGTGAATTTGCGATAAGTTTGGATTTAGAATGGGAGAGTTCTTATTAGCATGTGTTTACATTTTAATTCGGCGTAAGTTATGATGCACCTTATGTTTAAGGTTATTTGCATGTGCTTTCATTTTAGTTTAGAGTCATTTAACATCAACTATTGCAATTTATGTTTAATTTCATCAATTGCTGCTTTTCTATCAACCACACAACAGTCGAGATTCTTAAATTTTTCTCTCTATCTCGTTCGTTATTTCTTATATCCATGCAATTATTGGATGTCTTAATAATTGATAGGAGCCAAGTACATGTATCTGCTGCAGTGTGGATTCATGAAATCTGTAAAGGTAAAAATTGTTCAGAAGTTGATACTTTGATTAGCTTTATGCCCTTATGTTTCCGGCTAGTTTTGCAGAATATTAGCGTGAGTTTTAGCTATAATATTTAGAGCTTTTCAAGAACATGTTAAGTAATACTCCCTCTGGTCCAAAATAACTGCCGCTTTTGGTCAATCAGATGTAACTTTGACCAATAATTAAAATAAAAGATAATGATGCTAATAAAAATCTCAAATTTGTCATTGTATTATAATTAATAATACTTTTAATAATAATTTTTAGATTTTTATTAGGACCATTTGGACCAGAGGGAGTATTCTTAAGCCAAGTTCAGCTGTGTAGTTGCTGTCTTATATTATGTGTAGTGCTCTTTCATAATAAAGTGTTACTTCTTCTGCTGAAAGCTCTTCTGGTAATTCTAATATCTCTAAGATTAGTGTTACTAATTACTGGCCAATATGTGTTCGAGAATCAACAGATTATGGTATTCCCTTCTCCATCATTGAGATTGAGCATTAAGGGGTATTTTGAAAATATAGACCTTTTTTTTTTTTTTTCCTATCAGTTTTAGTACTTTGCAAATACACATATGTACCTTACATTGTCATTATACGATTGCACACTCAAAACATACAAGGACGTGCATATTGAAAATTGATATTTTTAGAGGTGATTGCAACTTTTTTTCTTGAAGTTTAGCAGTATGCCAGAGGTGTTTGTAGGCACATTTCAAATTTCTGTCAAATGCGCAAACCCTTTTCATTTCAAGCTCAGATAAACAACCCCATTTGGTGAATTAGTGTTTAAAGATCAGTTCCTGGAGATTTCAACTTGTTTGCTCAAGGATTCTTCATTGGCCAAAATACATTTACCCCCCCAAAGTATCCACCGAATCCCACTTTGCCCCCCAGCGCCAAATTTGTCCCACTTTGCCCCCCAAAGCTTCAATTTGTCCCACTTTCCCCCCCAGCTCCAGAATTTGCACCCCAGCACTAACGAATGTTAGAAAATTTAACAAAATAGGTAACGATTGGACTATTTTGTAATGCTTATTAGTTTTTAAGGGTCAAAATGCAAAGTTTCAAATATTAAGTACTAAAAATTTATTTATTTTTCCAAATATTTAACATTATCTTAAATCTTAAATAATTAATAAGTCTTGAAACTAATACTAATTTTATGCTAATTTTTTTTTAAAAAAAATATGAAATTATTTTTTCTAAATAAATGAAATTTATTTTTTTAATAAAACTAAAAATTAATTCTGTTTTTTTTATTTTTTAAATAAAAATATTTAAAAGAATATTGTACTTTTTTCAACAAACAAAAAAATACAATATTTTTCTAAAATAAAAAAAAGGATATAATGTTTTAATTTTTTTTAAATAAAATTCTTACAAAAATTACAATTTAAAAGTTTTATTTTATATTTTTTAAAAATATAAATAAAACTTTACAATGTTTTTTTAGAAAAAAAAATCTTTATTTTTTTAAATATTTTTATTTAAAAAATAAAAAAAACATACTTAATTTTTAGTTTTATTAAAAAAATAAATTTCATTTATTTAGAAAATATAATTTCATATTTTAAAAAAAAAAAAAATTAGCATAAAATTAGTATTAGTTTCAAGACTAATTAATTATTTATGATTTAAGATAATGTTAAATATTTGGAAAAATAAATAAATTTTTAGTACTTAATATTTGAAACTTTGCATTTTGACCCTTAAAAACTAATAAGCATTACAAAATAGTCCAATCGTTACATATTCTGTTAAATTTTCTAACATTCGTTAGTGCTGGGGTGCAAAGTCTGGAGCTGGGGGGAAAGTGGGACAAATTGAAGCTTTGGGGGGCAAAGTGGGACAAATTTGGCGCTGGGGGGCAGAGTGGGATTCGGTGGATACTTTGGGGGGGTAAATGTATTTTGGCCTTCTTCATTTTATGGTCTTGGGGAGAACACACAATCCCATGGGATCAAACTTTAACCAATGGTCCATACACATGGTACACAACTGGTATCTCTGCTATCAATTTGAATGCTGATTTGTATGGGTCCCACCCCGAGTATATAGATTTGAGGAATGAGGGTTGTTAGGTGATTGAGGGTGTTTTCGGCCTTTACTTGTTTTCTGGTAGACTCGCTTCAGTCGCTTGCCTTTGTGGATTAGTACACTAAGTTCTTCGGTAGTCCTGCTCCTATGGCCTACCGGTCATTTGGTATGTGACATTGTCTCTTTCTCTCTGTTTTGTCTTGTATTCACATATGAGGTGATTGTGCGTGTTTTCGACATTTACTTCATTTCTTTTCTTAATATCTTGGTAGCTTTCACCGCTCCATGTTTTTCATTGTTTTTTTTTTTTTTTTCACTCTTCTTTGACGAGTCCATATAGGGATGGCAATATGACCGAACCCGAAGGTGATCCGCCCCGAAAAAGTAGGGTTCGGGTTGCAGTTTTCATGACCCGAGCGGGTTAGGGTCGGGGTCGGGTTTTGATATTGACCCGCCGTGATCCGACCCGCACCCTCATGTACAAAGTGTCGCGCCCCGTACCCGTGGTCCTACATGGCCCCACGCTCGGGACGCGCACGGAAGACGCCATAAAACACTTTTAACAAAAACTTTTCGAAAACTATCATAAAGATAAATAAAATTCACTTTTGAAGTTCAAAACCTCCACTTTACTTTCAAACAACTTTCGCAACGAAAGTACTTGGCACGAAGGCCTACAACAACTATACAAAAGTACGAACACCAACATTATCCAAAAATAGGTGTTACAAGATCAAGTCACGGATACACTACCCTTTAAGGTTATACATTTACATAATGTAGCCTTCACAAACATACCCAAAAGAATTACCACCTCGACGTCCTTCCTGGTGATAAGTGACCTATCCCGGATGCACTCCCTTATCTAAAACAGTAAACAAATAAGGGGTGAGATAAAATCTCAGTAAGCTACTAATATGCAACTACATTTCATGCCAACATGATAATCACAAAGGAACAATATCAATAGGCATTCACATTTGCATATAACTTAAAAGATATGGTCCACTCATCACATAACACATAATGCGGAAATAAACACTCATTAGTGATTCATGCCCGGCCAATTAAGTAGTTATATTTTTTTACTCGGAAGAAGTCATCCCACATTCAATTGTCCCGAATAGTCTAGTATATTCCCAGTGGCATGGTCAATTGCAAACAACGAGTTCTTTTCAAGTGGGGTAACCACTGTAGCGCGGATATTGATAAACTATGGGGCGGACCTAAGATCTTTTCAGAGCGGGTGCACAAATTACACAGTAAATTACTAAAATGTACCTATGTGAAAGTTGACAAAACCTTTTAAAAGTTTGCTGGATACTGTTAACTGATATCATCAAAAAGTTGACAAAACCTTTTAAAAGTTTGCTGGATACTGTTAACTGATATCATCAATTAAGTTTTTAAAAGTTTGCTAGATAGTGGTGTTCAAAAAATAGTTCGTATCTGATTGCAAAATAATTCACCAAACATTTACTCAATAAATAAACATAAACAACTACATTTTGATTTAATTAAAAAAAAATAACGAATAAATAATAAAAAGCTAGTAAATATGACTATAAAATTTCAAATCATTAATGAAGCCATACATCTTCTTAATACATCTATCATCTACGAGTGTTTAAATTATGAGACTATCTAAAAATTTAATTTCTTCACAATGAAATGGCAATAATACATTAATTCATGTTATTCTACTAGTTTAAAATAACTAATACAATAGTAGTATTAAATAACTTTAAAAAATATATTTTATAAAAGAACAAGATATTCAAGCTTAAAAATTATAATTCCTTTTTCATATTCAAGTTTCAAGTTGAATGTCCAAGAATCACAAGTGGATTTGAAAAAATTGTTATGCTAGACATGGGACTTGAACATTAGATCTATAGGTTGCCATCAGCACAATCTTACTACTATGCTAACTTCTTAATATGTTCACTAGGTGCACTTTCTAGTAAAAATACATAAATAATCAGTTTTTTAACTCCGTTTTAAATTTCACTAGGCGCATGTGCACCCCCACCTACAATGGTAGGTCCGCCCATGGATAAACTTAGCTTTAATTTTAATTATCTTTATTTTATTTGTAATTTTCGAAAATATTATTAGGTAGAGAGTGTTTTTATGTTTCAGAGTACATTTAGGATTTATTTTGTTGTTTTAGAGTCCTATTATGTTATCATATATGTTATGAGTTATTTTAAGAGATTTTGACTTGTTTTCCAATTCATATGAGTCATATAAAATATGGTCATAAGTTATTTGACTCCTACGACTTAGAAACAAGTCAAAACCATATAAAACTACTGATAACCTATATAGTAACATAATAGGAGTCTAAAACAACAAAAAATAAATCTTAAATCTACTCTAAACCATAAAAATACTCTATACCTAACAATACTTTTAAAAATTACAAAAAAAAAAAAATTAAAATTAAAACTAAGTTTCATCAATATTCGTGCAACATCAGTCACACTGATTGAAATAACTCGCCTTCTAATTCACACTTGATATTTTAATCGATCGTGCCACTTGAAAAGATACTCATTTCGTCTCAAAATACATGTCGTATTAAGAGTTAATTTTTTTTCTCAAAATACTTGTCGGTTTACTACTTTTTCAATGTTTTTTTGTCATTGTATACCAATTATACTATTATTAATGATAGCGAACTATGTCTTGCACAAGTATTTAATCGTCTAGGTAACTGGATTACTTTAGGGGTATATGAGATTTTTTCACATGTATTAATTGCATCTTTAAACATATATGAAAAGTTCTAAAACGACATCTATTTGGAGATGGAGGGAGTACTTGAAATATACTAGACTCTTCGGCACAATTGAATGTGGGATGACTTAACGAGATAATTGAAGTGATGTACGTGTTGTGAGCATGAAAAGTGAGGTAATAGAGGGAATGTGGGGTAGGAATAGTAAGTTGATTGGTGTTATGAGTATAAAAGTAAAGTATGAGAGAGAATAAGTGGGAGTAATTGTAATAATTATTTTCCATTTTAGAAAGTGTATATACTCCCTCCGTCTCTATTTAATTTATAAAAATGAGTATTGACACAAGAATTAAGACAATGATTGAAAATGTGACGTGTTGTGAGTGTAGATAGTTGAGTGTGAGAGAGAAAGTGTGGTAGAAAATAGTAAGTGAATAGTTGTTGTGAATATGATAAGTGAGTCCCACTATTTAAAGAATACTACTAGGGGCACAAAAAAGTCACAAAATCTTGCTCACAAAATCCTAGGTGTCATGATTTTATTGGTGTTTTTAATTAGAATGTGGCGGGTCCATTATCGATGCAACCAATAAAATATCGCCACCTCATTTTGTGAGCAAGATTTTGTAACATTATTTTGTGCCCCTAACATTGCTCCTATTTAAAATGCATTAAAACATTTTCATTTTGGGACTTTGTGTATTAAACTGAAGAGGTGGTCTCTTATGAGAACACCTACATCCGTCTCATAGAAGAGACTGGTCGACCCATGACCCATGTACAACATTCTCCGCGAAGCATAGGATCACAACCCATGCTCCACTCAAAATCTGCCACGTGGCAGCGACCCATGGCTCATTATTTTTTTAGAAAAAAATCGCTTTTTTTTTAGTTTTTATATTTATTTTTTGGCAGTTTTTTCTGTTTGTCGAAAGTAATATTTAGTATAACTAAATGTAACAACTATGTTACTTATAAAGTACCATTGTTTATAAGTAAAAGTAACACCAGTTTTAAATTAATAATAATAATAATAATAAATAGCCCATTTTACTCATCTCTCAACTGTAATACTAACTCTAAATACATGTAACGGTAACAGTAACTAAATGTAATTATCGTTATGCTGACATATAATAGTGTTTTTCTAGATTTTTTTTTAGTATTTTAATTTTAATTTTTGAAAGAAAGTAACATTTGAAAAATAACAATTTATATACATGAATGTAATATTTGTACAATGTAACACTTTAGGGCATCACCCAACCCATTTTTTAATTTTTTGCTTAATTTCTTCATTTTTTGCTTCAAATATTGCTTCATTTTTTTTCCAACTACAACCCATATATTCAATTTTGACTTCAAAAAGAATATACCAAACATATTTCTCTTCCACATCATCATTCCACTACTCCTATAATTTCACAAACACTACACAAATTGTAGTCTTTTGTATATTTTATTTTAAATGATAAAATTTAAAATTAGTGAAAGAATAATTTTAAAATAAATTATATTATTAATATAATCAGAAAAATAAATATGCAATTAAAATTTAAATAATAGGTAATTAAATTTTTTATTTATATATTACATGAAGAAAATACATTAACATAGACTAAAAATAATTTAAGATTAAAATAAAAAATAAACATAAAAAAAATTTTAAATTATAAAATGATAAATTTTTAATTACATAATTCACAAAATATGCAACTTTTAAAATTTTAGGGATCAAATTGCAACTTTGAAACATTTTCTTCAAATTTGAAGAACATGAATAGTGTTACTTCACTTCTTCAAATTTGAAGTAAAATTTGAAGATGGTTGGAGAGATGAATAGTGGCGTTTTCTTCAAATGTAATACTTTTACATGTATCATGATAAATTAAACCCATTATAACTTATTATTTGAAAACATATGAATATACTATTATACAAGTAAACATAATTGTTTTACTATGTTATTATACAAGTAAAATGTAACATTCATTTATAAATGTTGTTACTTTCTTATTTTTACAATGTTACTAACACAAGTGTTTTTAGTTTTAAAGTGTAAAGGGTTGAATTATTACTTTTCTATGGGTTAATAACAATTTAGACCCTAAAGTGATATACCACCCTCCTAAACGAACCCTGATGTTTTTTTCTCTCGCTAGATCAGACCTTGATGTGAAAAATACTCGCCAATTAGTGCCTTTTTGACGGAAATTGTTAAAAACTCAGTTAAAAAGCATGTGCCAGGCACATGACTAACAGAATTGGTTAGTTTGAAGTTGAAATTTCTTTTAAGGGAGTTAAGTGACATATTTGAAACTTAGGGGAGAGTTTGACAAAAAAACTCAAATAAATTATTTTTCAAAACTAATTATTTTTTAAAAATAAATTCATTACCTTTAAACTAAATAAAAAATAAATAAATTACGTGAGTCAAAAAGAAGTAGTTATATTAATGCCTTAATTTATTTTTATATCTTGTAATAGATTATAAAATGTTGCAAATTTTGCAAATACTTTTTTTTGAATCATAAATATATTATTAGTAAAGGTAAAAACCGATTTATTATGTTTATAAAATAAATTTTACTTATTAATGTTCTTTATTTTTATATTGAATATTTTAAAAATAAGTTAGAAAACCCTTTCATTTAACATATAATTATTTTTTTGAAACCAATAATTATTTTATTTTTGGCCTTATTAAATCTGGAATTTTCATTAAACACCTAAAAAAAAGTCAACTTCAAAGATAATGAATTTATTTTTCTTTTAGAAAAACACTTTCAACCCTTTTAATTTTAGAATTTGATTTTCAAAAATAAATAAGTTTAAGATTGAAGTATTTGAATTTTTAAATATAATGATTTTTTTTATTTTTTTTAGTTTTAATAATTTATTTGAGTTTTTATTTTTGACAAACTCGCCCCTAAGTTTCTAATATTACATTTAACCCCCTTGAAAGAAATTTCAACTTCAAAATAACAAATTCTGTTAGTCATGTGCACGACACATGCTTTTTAACTGTTTTTTAACGATTTCTGTCAAAAAGACCCTATATGGCGAGTATTTTTCACATCAAGGTCTGATTTGACAAAAAAAAACATCAGGGTTCGTTTGGGAGGGTGACATATCACTTTAGGGTCTAAATTGTCATTAACCCCTTTTCTATACATATTTGTTACAATTATGTATAAACACTGTTACATATAAGTAACACGTTCGTTACATTTTAGTTATAATAAGTACTCCCTCCGTCCCAAAATACATGTAGTTTTAGGGGTTGAAATTTGTCCCAAAATGTTTGTAATTTATCTAGACATCTTTGACATTGTTTGTCAAATATATCCTTATTTATGATGGTAGTTATTGTAAAAGCATTTAATTGTCTTGGTAGTTGAAATATTTCAAGGGTAATTTAGTCCATTAGACATGCATTGATTGCTTTTCTTAATTTGTGTGAAAATCCTAGAACTATAAGTATTTTGGGACGGATGGAGTATTACTTTTGGCAAATGAAGAAAACATAAAAAAAAAAAAACACTGTTAATTTTCTGTATATTTGTATTACTTTTATGTATACCAACTGTTACATATAAGTAACACGTTTGTTACATTTAGTTATAGTATTTGACAAACAAAAAAAAAACCCTAAAATAAAAATATAAAAACTTTATTTTTATTTTTTATTTTTTTTGCCCGTGGGTCATGGGTCAAAAACACACCAATAGCCCGGATCCATGACCCGTCTCTACTATGAAACGGTCTATCGCGTTCTCATACAAGTTTTTATCTTTAAGTTAATATCACTATTGATATTTTAAAAAAGGAAACACGGTGCACATCAACAGGCTATACAACCACCCCAGAGTCCAGAGTAGGAGCCGCGTTAAATTCGAGGGAGTTACATGACATTTTCGGTACAAAAGGGGCTTATCGTACTTATATACTTTCTTAAAAGGGGTCAAATGGACTTAAAACACCTTATAAATCCCCAATGGGAATGAACTACCACCTTATTCAGACGATCACGTAATTACGCCGGTGCAGTGCAGGACTCTATATGTGAGTAGTAGTGAGGCCGTTAGTCCCTGTTTGGATGATCACAAAAACCTCTCATCTCTGCCCCCTTTACAAAACCCTAGTAATTCTCCATTTCTCCTACTTTTATGCGTTCCATTCCTTCAATCCAAACGTGGACTGATAAACCTCTGCAATTCTTCTACAATTCAAATCAGTGCAAACGGAGCTTCATTTCACCGCCGGCGAAGACCGTGCCCTAGGAAGAAGCAGAATTCAACTCCGGCGAGGTCCTCCATTCCCAGTCAATCAAACAGTAAAACGCTAGGGTTTAGTCACCATGAGTCCCGTTCAGAACATCGATCAACATTCTCGCCGTTTAGTGGAGCGCGATCTTCGTACACTCTCTCTTTCTCTCTCTTACACACACACGTTTCTTATTTTTTATGCATGTACACACACATTTATGATTTTTGTTTTTGTCTCAATACAACAATTTTTGAACAAAGGTTTTAGGCTGATTTACCCGCCTTTTTTCCCCCACCCCCTTTCCCGACGGTATTCGGATGAGGTTATAATTTTATTTACACGTATGAAAAATTGTGTGTTATTTAGTTAACTTGTGCATTAACGCAACGCTTTTGAACAAGGTTTTAGGCTGATTTACGCTCCCTGTTGTTTTTCATTTTCTTCTTTGCGAGACAGAATTTGAAGGAGGTTATAATTTTGTGTATATGAAAATTTATGTTTTTTTTTTTTTTTTGTTTGTTTGTTTGTTTGTTAAATTATTGAATATATATGTTTTGGTTTGAAATGTAGCAATTCAAACAAGGCTTCAAATGGCTATAGAAGTTCGAGATAGTTTAGAGATTACACATACAGGGGAGTACCTGAATTTCCTTAAGTGTTACTTCGAGGCTTTTTCGGCGGTTCTTTATCGAATTACAACGCCACAGTTTACTGATAATCCCGAGAATAAGTTGCGGAATATAGTTGTGGAAATTCTTAATCGGCTTCCTCACAATGAAGTGCTACGTCCGTTTGTTCAGGAACTACTGAAAGTGGCATTGGATGTTCTCACTACTGATAATGAAGAGAACGGTTTGATTTGTATTCGCATTATATTTGATCTTTTGAGAAACTTCAGACCTACCCAAGAAACACAAATTCAGCCTTTCCTTGACTTTGTGTGCAATGTTTACCAGAACTTTAGACTTACTGTAAACCATTTCTTTGATAGTGGGGCTGTGATGGCCCCAGTAGCGTCGCCTCCTTCATCAATGCAAGCATTGCCTTCCTTTGACGGGGAAGATGTTAACCAAATGGATATTTCTGATCAAGTGGGCTCTTCTTCAGCTGCTGGGTATATTGGTGGTGCTGGGAAATTGAATCCAAGTAGTCGTTCATTCAAGATTGTTATAGAGAGTCCATTGTTGGTTATGTTTATTTTTCAGTTGTATAAGCAGCTTATGCAAAATAATATTCCTCAGTTGTTGCCACTGATGGTGGTCGCCATTTCAGTCTTAGGCCCTGTAAAGGTTCCACCTCATCTGAAGTCCCACTTTCTTGATCTAAAAGGCGCTCAAGTCAAGGTAAATTGTTAATTGTTTCAATCTTATAATTGACACGCACTAATTTACAAAGGCACTATATAATTGACATGCACTAATTTACTAAGGCTCTAAATTTATGTGTGAGTTAGCATCGCCTTTAAAAGCTAAACTTGTAGAGTGAGTACCCAACAAGGTGTAACAAGCCTTAACACTCCCGCTTACTTGCAACCCCTGCCTGCAATTGGAGAGAAAAACAAAAATGTACCAGTAGTTGCATAAGAACTAAAGGAAGTGTTGATTATGCACTAGCAATGTTGAGGTACATAAGTGCTGGTGGGGAAACCGAACTCAGGATCCTGCTTAAACAGATACCAAGTCAGGCTATCTTTCAGTAAATGCTTAAGATTGGTAATGGAGGGCTCAACAATATATCAAGCTTAAGAAGAATAGCATGTCTGCTTTACCATTTTTATTCTGAGATCTCTTGGTGTTGTTGGTGGGGAGTATCATTTTAATTTGTTTGTATAATGATTTGAAAGAACTGCCTTCCTGAAAGCAGCATAATAAACTCATTAGAATTGTAATATATGGTTCTTACTTACCAAGTTAACAGTATATTTTCGACGTGGGTTGAATGAATAGTTGGTTTAGTTTCCAGTGGGGTTTTGGATTGGCAAGTTAAGGGTTGTGCTAGAGAAATTTTAAGTGCCTTCTCTAAGAGTAACATAAAGGGCTCATTAAAATTGTAATGTATCACTCTTTCTATTTAACAGTATATTTGTCGAATGTTTGATAAATGCAATGCCTGGTTTCAGTCCTAGTGGGGTCTTAGAAGGGCAAGCTTTTTCTATGTTCTGGTGAAGAAGATCATAAATGAACATGCTTCAGTTGGCTTTCAGAGAGGATGTTCTCTATTTCATTATAACATGCTAAATGTAGACTCATTTATACTAATTCAATTATGGGTAGTACCATGTACCACCGTTAAGTCTTATTTATGGCTTCAAATATATATATATATATATATATATATATATATATAGGTAGGTGCTCAAATGAGAACCTAAATATCGTGAGAACCGTGAGAACTTAATGTATCTAATGATGTATCCAAGTGCACATTGGATACATTAGTTTTTACCTAATGTATCCAAGTAATGTATCCAATGATGTATCCAAGTCAAGTAATGTATCCAATGATGTATCCAAGTGAACCATTGGATACATTAGTTTTTTACCTAATGTATCCAAGTTCTCACGGTTCTCATGATATTTAGGTTCTCACAGGAGCACGACCCTATATATATATATATATATATATATACTCCCTCCGTCCCAGCACAAGTAGGACTTCTTTCCCTTTTAGGCCGTCCCAAAACAATTGAGACTGCCCAAAATGGAAATGTTATAATATATTTATATTCAACCAACCCCACTATTTAACCCCACTCATTCTCTCTCTTCATTTTCCACCACTCATTTTATTCAACCAACACTACTATTTACCCCACTCATTATCTCTCTTCATTTTCTACCACACATTCACTACTTTCTCTTAATTATTGTACCCACTCCTCTAGTCCTACTTGTGCTGGGACGGAGGGAGTATATATATATATATATATTAGATTTTAGAAATAGTAAAAATGTGAACTGTGTTCAATTTATCATGTATACATGGATAGATTGTTGAAGTAATATTATGGCAATTTGACTAGAGAGGATTGGAATCCACACCCACCGTAATGAAAAGTTGAAGGAATATCTGATGCCCAGAAACAACTTTGACCTTAATTGTATATTCTCCCTTCTTAATCATCCTTTGTTGCATTCTTTTGCTGATATTGCAGACAGTCTCCTTTTTGACTTATCTCTTGAAGAGTTTTGCCGATTATATCAGGCCACATGAAGAAAGCATTTGCAAGAGCATTGTGAACTTGCTTGTGACTTGTTCAGACTGTGTGTCAATACGGAAGGTGAAGGGTTGCTTTGAATATCGTACTATTAGGCGTTTCCCCCTCCATTTTGTTAGGGAATAATTCCATAAACACGTTGAATACGCAGGAACTGCTGGTAGCCTTAAAGCATGTACTTGGGACCGATTTCAAAAGGGGTTTATTCCCTCTGATTGATACACTGTTGGAAGAGAGGTAGTTATTAATAACAATTACGTTTTCATTACCTTAATATGCGATTTTATTTAGATGCATGTGATTTCATTCTAGTTGATATTTGATGGGAATCAAGCATTGCTTCTCTGACTTTACTAAAGTTAATTATGGATTTTGATAGTGTTTCATCATTATAAATTTGAGTTTTTTCTATTTTCTTCTTTGTCTTGTAGCAGGCAACTGTAACCCCTTTCTATTTCTCACAATATTTTTCACACGATGCTACTATAGTGACTGGTCCTCTTGTTTTCAATTCAATTGGACACGAGGTTAAAGATCAAGATAGTTTATGGGGGCCACTGCAACGTTGTCCATAGTTTTGCTTATCTTTGTTGATATCCTTTCTGTTTTACATTTTGGTTTCAAATAATAAGGCTTCGACACTTGATACATCAGATGTTTGCTTTGTTGCAATGTCTTTAAACTTCAAAGGATTTATAGTCTCAATGGCTGCTGAAGGTCTTGCAGGTGCTAGTTCAAGTAACATCTCTAGGAAGAGAAGTATAAATCCTTTGTTGCACTTGATTCATAGTGTAATAGGGGAGCAAGTCTAGCATGACTTTAGAGTCATGGTACAAAAGCCTAAAAAACGAAATATTCACATTTTGTGATTTAGATCTAGTAATGATTTATTTAGTTACATTTAAAGATTATTAGGGAATTCTGAATGAGGTATAATTTAATAGGTAGTCGTAGTTCTTTTAGAAAGTCTCTTTTTGTTTTAATCGTATTTGTTGGCGAATCCTTTTGGAAATAGGTTCTTAAAATATCCGTCTAGTTGTATAAGTATCTAGCAGAGCAATGAATAATTTAGATTTGAATTATTGATATTTCCTTGTAACACTTCTGTGTTTTGGCTGATTGATTCCTTATAAAAGTAAGCAGGCAGCTCGGATGAGTGGACTAATCCTCGTTTATCAATATCTTCTCTTTGTTTAGCAAAAATAACCCTGTTTGTAGACATCCGGGAGGAATCTAAGATTTATCTCACCATTTGCACATTAGATTGGGTTGTTTCTAGTACAAACTGTTAAATCTTAATTATATAACCATTTTCTTAATTAAAAATGTATCTACTCTTTGGTCTTGGGTTCTATAAGTATATATAACCAGATGATGCTTTTTGGAGGTTTCTTCCTACTTAAAGTAAACAAGTAGTCTTTATTTATACTCCCTCTGTCCCAAATTGATCTTCCCACTTCTTTTTTGTTAGCTCGACTGCACTTTGAGCTATAATCTAAGGTTAAGCTAACTAACCTAATGAAAATCTAAATTATAGCTCAAAGTTCATTCAAACTAGCACAAAAAAAACATTTTGGGACGGAGGGAGTATTATGTTTACAATATTCCAAGGATACTTTATGGTTCAAAGTTCATATTACTAATCCATCCAAAGAAGAGTCTTAAGTTGCAGGTATTTACATTTATATCTTCTGTCTAGCTTAATTTGACGTTTTGGTAAACCATGTTAGGGTCCTTGTGGGAACTGGCCAGGCATGCTTTGAAACATTGAGACCATTCGGTTACAATCTCTTGGCAGAGATTGTTCATCATGTTCGGGGCGACCTCTCTTTGTCACAGGTATTGCATCTTCAGTTGCTCACGATGTTATTTGTCATGTAAGGGTTTACAGGTGGAGATTGTTTCTGTTGCATCTCAAGTGCCCATTCAGTGATCTTCCATGTTTTCTTTGTGCTATAGCTTTTCAACCTCTTTTGGCATGCACATGGAAAATCACCCTTGCCAATTGTTAGAAAACATTTCCGCCCAACAAGTTGATTTTGTATTTCATCTTGAGTAAACTGCTACCATCTATTGGCTTTGATAACATATAACAAAGACAAAAGCTTTTCTGAGGACACTCTGGGGATACCTTGAATTTCATGAACGTACTCTCTTGGCAATATTTAATAAAGACTAAACTTGTTAAGAATGTTGTAACAAGTACTGATTTCAGCTGTGCAGAAGGCTGGATGTATCTGACTTCCTATAAGAAATTTAGCTTTGTAATTGTATACTTTGTCTTGAGTGTTGCTCTTCACACACATAATATTTCTTAGTTCACCCGTATGTATGCCTAATTTATTACTCCCTCCATCCCAAACTAATGGTTACTAAAATTGAATGCGCTGAGATTAAGAAAATATGCTGGGAAAGTAGGTGTTGTGAGTGGGTAGGAGTCCATAAGGAGTGGCTCAGTGGTAGATCCAAGCTTCACTTAGTGTGAGGTCTAGGGTTCGATCCCTTCCCATGCCTCCTAGGACACCATTATAATAAGGGGGTAAGTGGGGAACCACTTTTGATCCTCTTTGGGAAAAAGAAGAAGTTGTGAGTGGGTAGGAGAGAGAAAATGAGATAGGGAATAGTAAGTGGATAGTTGTTGTGAGTGAGTAGGAGACAGAAAATTGAACATTTTAGGTAAGTAACCATTAGTATGGGACGCCCAAAACGGAAAGAAGTAACTATTAGTTTGGGATGGAGGGATTATACAGTACACTGTTTTAAAGCACAGAGACGGGTGCACTAAGAATTTACGTGTGTGAATAGCAACAGCCCTTTGTTTTCTTTAATTTTCAGACCCTATCTTTTGACCTACCAACTTTTTTTTCCTTCTGTAGTTTCGTCTTACAATTGCAACCCAAAGGACCAACTGAACACTATAATATTAGAGTAACCTGTATAGGCAGAGCTTTTTTTACTCTTTTTTTTATCAAGTTAGGTGCCTTATTGTTTCAACCCTCTTTTTTTCTTTTGCAAGGTTTGCTATTGTTTGTCTTTCCCCTATTTCTCATCATTTAGTCTAACCGCTTATTGTAAGCTACTGTTTTAGTTGTAAATTTTGTTTGCAACACAGGCATTCTGTGCAGTGATTCTGGATTAATTTTGCAACTTTTCGTTTGATCACTGTGCTGCAGCTATCACGAATTATCTACTTGTTCTCAAGAAACATGCACGATGCTTCTTTGTCTCTCAGCATCCATACAACATGTGCGCGGTTAATGTTGAATCTGGTGCATCTTTCACTCTTTGCTTTTCAAGAGTTTGAGATATTTACATTGTTATTTTTTAGGGACTTACAAATGTGCTAGTGCTTTATGTGGTTTTCCATGGTGATTTTAGTCCCACCTGTTGTCTCTTTAGGTCGAGCCCATTTTTGAGAAAGGCATTGACCAGTCGTCCATGGATGAAGCAAGGATTTTGTTGGTATAATGTTTAATCCCTCTTCATAGGGACCTTCCCCCTCTCTGGGCCTTGCATTTTCACATTTTGGGAAAACTATAGAGCTTTTCATATATTTTTGGAAGTAACTTGGATTGTCTTTATTGACAGGGGCGAATCTTGGATGCTTTTGCTGGGAAATTTAGCACTTTTAAGCGTACGATTCCGAAGGTACTAATGAAAGAGCCATTCTTTGGTACTTAAATGAGTTTAATTTGTTGCGACTGCTATGCTGAATGTCCTTTTGTTGTTGCTGTAATGCAATTGTATTACAAGGATGCTAGAAGATCCTAGATTGATGGCTAACCTATATTTTTTAAAATGTGCTGATGAGAGTTTAGGGGGTGGACAACTGCTCATTGCATGGCTGATCTGGATGGAGCAAATTAGGATGTAG
Source organism: Campanula takesimana (assembly GCA_026119855.1). Lineage (NCBI taxonomy): Eukaryota > Viridiplantae > Streptophyta > Magnoliopsida > Asterales > Campanulaceae > Campanula > Campanula takesimana. The sequence continues at coordinate 2,044,697 of JAOWBW010000066.1, read as the reverse complement.
TTTTATGTCTTGCTGTCATATTGTGTCTGTGATATCTTTTTTCTTTTCTTTTCGCCTTCTCGTCTCTTTCTATTTGTCTTCTCTCTCACTCCTTGATGTGGTAATTGGGTTTGTGCTGGCTTCGAGCTTTCTCATCGCATAGATATTAAAGGTGGTTCACTTGATGACCTCAAGTGTGAGGCAATGTGAAGAGAGGATCTGTTGCCTCTTGATGATCAAGTAGCGATAAGTTGAAGAAACAAATCCAATGCAATCTCCTTTTGCCTAGGAGAAAGCTGGAAGGCTAGGAAATACGAGCAGCAAACCTGTCTTGTCCAGATCTGAAGATTTTGGCCTAGATATTGGTGATTTACCCCAGCTGTTGAGCATACATGTTTACCTATCCAAGGACCTTCCACAAGAAGGCTACCTTATCTGTTTTAGCCCAGCTGTTGCAGGAATAGCGCTCAAGCATCCCATGTGCTGGTGCCGAAATATTATGATTGGTCCAGCATATACTTGGCTGTCGACGTCTATTGAACTTAGTTTGTTGTTGGTTGGGTTTTCGCATAGTCGATGGTTTCTAGTTCTTGTCCTAGCAATTCAAGATATCGAGACAGAAGTAATTCACCAGGGGATAAAATCTGAATTGTTTGCCTATGTTGAAGTGAGTAGAAGTTTGTTAATACTTCGTACTCATTGTTTAGTTTCTCATTCAAATAATTGTTTCTTTCCGGCCTTTTGCTGGCTCACATCTCTCTTCATAAATGTACATGTATCCCACCTCTCGTCTTCCCCCTTTAATAACTATGTTCTATAATTCTTTTCTTATCTCCTTAATTCTCTTACTTGGTGTATGTTTATACAAAAATATATAGTGATTCATTTTTTGTAAAGGGCCAAAACAGTGTCTACTGTTGTTACACTTGTAGCTGTCAATATACTAATAATTCTTAAATGTGGACCATCTTATATGACCATGATAGAAGGGTACCTCTTTTATCATGCTTTATATCAGTTCTTCTCCTTCTTGCTGATAGCTTTTGGAAGTGGGAGAGGAAGGAAAAAAACGATCTACGTTGAAGTCAAAGCTTGAGCTGCCAGTACAGGTTAATTCAATATATTTATTGTATTCTCTTGGTATATGGCTTATGGTTCTAGTTTCTGCAGTGAGAACTGAGCATTTGTTGGAATGCAAGGTGAACAAATTGTAGAAAAAAAATGAGGGAATCAAAGGGTGCCTTAGTTTATGTTATTTTGCAATTTAAGTGTCTAAGATTTTTCTGTATAAGACATCACTGGAAATTATAAATGGATGATACTTTTGATTTATTATATACAATCAATTAATATATATCCTCATTCCTAATATTTCATAGTTATCATTACAACTAACATGCATGGAGACTGTTATCGGGGTTTATCATTTCTGATGGAGAAGTTTTGAAAACTTACATTTTGCTTGCTTTGCATTTTTTTCATTCTGTCGATGTTGGATGCCTATGCCTTCATAGTTTTGTCTCATTCTCAAATTTTTGCACTTCACGGATATCTGTCGTGATCAAAGTTTTGGGTTTAATCTTATTGAGATTATATCATTCACTCTTTTTTCTAATTTGCCACCATGCCATTTGGGGCCAATTTATCCCTATTTCTGATGGCTGTTCTGAATATTCAGGGTTCAGTGGAACATTCTAAGGAAGTCAGTGATTGCAAGCAACTGATAAAAACCTTGGTTATGGGTAATTTTTCTTTTCCCATCCCCGTAGTACCAAATTATGTGCTATGGCTGTGGATGATTTTGAACTCTGTTTCGGTGATGAGATATTGTATACTTGTGTGTTAATTCACCTGTTTATTTCAGGATCTGTTGCTACAAATTTTTTTCATCTTGTTTCTTTTGACATTAATAGATTCTTATTTCAGGAACGAAGACGATAATCTGGAGCATCACGCATGCTCATTTACCCCGATCACAGGTTTCTCAATTACCCTACTTAGCCCTTATAAGATGTTTTTTGTTAAATTTAAGATCTTATGCGGTCCTCTTGTTGGTTAGGTTTCACCGTCCACACATGGGGTACCTTCCCAAATGCTTCCCTCGCCCCAGCCTACTACATCCATACCCCAGCCATTCAGAGGGATGAGGGAAGATGAGGTATCAACATTAACATGATGACATTCTTTATCATTTGCATTGGCGTGCTTAGATACATCTCACATTGATTTTTGATAGGTATGGAAAGCGTTAGGTGTTTTAAAGAATGGAGTGCACTGCTTGGCCTTGTTTAAGGAGAAAGATGATGAGAGGGAAGTGATCCACCTTTTTTCTCAAATATTGGCTATTATGGAACCTCGAGATCTTATGGATATGTTCTCCTTGTGCATGCCGGAGCTTTTTGAGTGCATGATATCCAACACACAGCTTGTACACATATTTTCTACTCTCTTACAAACCAGTAAGGTTTTTAGGCCGTTCGCAGATGTTTTAGTTAATTTCCTTGTAAGCAGCAAACTTGACGTTCTGAAGCATCCAGACTCACCTATTGCAAAACTTGTTTTGCATCTTTTCCGGTTTTTATTTGGAGCTGTGGCCAAGGCTCCCTCCGATTGTGAACGAATTTTGCAGCCTCATGTGCATGTTATCATGGAAGCTTGCATAAAAAATGCTAGTGAAGTTGAGAGGCCACTCGGTTACTTACAACTTCTTCGCATACTGTTTCGAGCCCTTGCTGGAGGGAAGTTTGAACAACTACTGCGTGATTTAATATCTACACTGCAGCCCTGCTTGAATATGCTGTTGGCCATGCTTGAGGGTCCTACCGGTGAAGAAGACATTCGTGACATTTTGCTGGAACTCTGTTTAACAATGCCTGCACGCTTAAGCTCACTGTTACCACACCTCACCCGTCTTATGAGGCCTCTTGTCATGTCACTTAATGGAACTGATGACCTGGTGAATTTGGGATTGAAAACACTGGAGTTTTGGATTGATAGCTTGAATCCTGACTTCCTGGAACCGAGTATGGCAAATGTGATGTCTGAAGTGATATTTGCTTTGTGGTCTCACTTGAGGCCAGCACCCTATCCTTGGGGTGGTAAATCATTGCAACTCCTGGGGAAGTTAGGTGGCCGTAATAGACGTATTCTTAAAGAGCCTCTTGCTCTTGAGTGCAAGGAGAACCCAGAGCATGGGCTTCGTTTGATGCTTATACTTGATTCTGAAACATCATTTTTGGTACCTCTAGATCGATGTATAAATCAGGCTGTAGCTTCTGTTATGAAAAAGAATAATGGCATGGATGCTTTTTATCGAAAACAAGCTCTAAAGTTTCTACGGGCTTGTTTGTGTTCCCAGCTTGATTTGCCAGGCCATGTAACTGATCAGAGGGTGGCATCTAGGCAGTTATCAACCATTTTGCTTTCTTCGGTTGATCCATCTTGGAGAACATCTGAGACATCTGATTTGAAGGTTGGTCCGATGATATATTCTCATTTATGTAACTTGCCAAGTTTCTCCTTGCAAATGCATTCTTGCCTTTACATTAGTTCAATTCAGATTCAGTTTTGATGATTTCTGAATATAATTTCTTAGGGATTTGTATTAAGATGTTGGTACTAGACTTTACCAAGAAACTCAAGTTGTCAGCTAGGTCAATTTCTTTCCTTTCTATCACCCTTTCAATTGTGTTTCATTCTATCTTTCATCTGAAATGTAACAGTGAAATGTTTGTAACTTGTAAGATAACCATAATTTCTACCATGACCTTCAATAGAGGTCTTTTTAATCGGATATCTTTAATTAGAATTACTGGAGCAAATTCCCCTTCATTCCCCCAAACAAGCATTATGTCCACATTCCGTTTCGGTTAATCAGGTTTTCCGTTTAATAGATTATGTTCAAAATCATATTATCTGATTTCATAAATAAGCTGGTAGTCTTTAACATGATTATTTTAAGCTACAATTTTAATCTCGTGAACCTTTTTAGCATGGTTTGTTGTCTTCATCCAGTTAATCTATGAGTTAGAAAATATTGCTAATGGTTAAATGTCATTTCTTCGTAATCTTGGAGTTCTCTTGTCATCTTCTTTTCATGCAAGTCTGTTGTTTTTTATGTTACTTCTGTTTCTCATTTCAAGGTATGTTGGTTTTTCTAGCAATTCATGTTGTACAATATGTAGTGCTGTCTCTGTCCAAATGAAAGTCATTTGAATATTGGTTCTTGAAGTGATACTCTTTTTTTTTTTCATTCCTCATCTTTTTCCTTTTAGTATTTCAGTGCTTAACATGCAACTTTTGCAGGATGACATTGGTGTTAAGACAAAGACTCAACTTATGGCTGAAAAATCTGTTTTCAAGACACTGTTAATGACTATCTTTGCTGCCAGTGCAGAACCTGATTTAGTTGACCCCGAGGATGAATATGTTGTGAACGTTTGCCGACACTTTGCAATCATTTTTCACATGGAAAGTTCGTTAGCCAATACTTCATTGTCAACCATTCCCCTTGGTGGTCCCATACTTTCATCTAATCCCAATGTTGGTTCAAAGTCAAGAAGCGGCAACTGTTTTAATTTGAAAGAGTTGGACCCCTTGATCTTTTTAGATGCATTAGTGGATGTACTGGCTGATGAAAATAGGCTTCATGCTAAAGCTGCCCTAAATGCATTACACGTGTTCGCTGAAACTCTTCTGTTCCTGGCTCGCTGTAAGCATACTGATGTTCTTATGTCAAGGGGAGGCCCTGGGACTCCGATGATTGTCTCTAGCCCATCAACGAGTCCTGTCTATTCACCACCTCCAAGTGTTCGAGTCCCTATTTTCGAGCAGCTGCTTCCTCGTCTTATACACTGCTGTTACATGAGTACTTGGCAAGCCCAAATGGGAGGAGTTATGGGTCTTGGTGCTATGGTTGGAAAGGTCACTGTTGAAACTTTATGCCTTTTTCAAGTAAGGGTCATACGGGGACTTGTATATGTCCTTAAAAGGCTACCTGTCCATGCCACTAAAGAGCAGGAAGAGACGAGTCAGGTGCTTACTCAGGTGCTTCGCGTGGTGAGTAATGTCGATGAAGCAAACAATGATGCCCGTAGACAAAGTTTTCAAGGAGTAACTGAATTTCTTGCTTCAGAGTTATTTAATGCCAACACATCTGTTAATGTTCGGAGGATTGTGCAGTCATGTTTGGCACTTTTGGCAAGTAGAACCGGCAATGAGGTGTCCGAGTTGCTTGAACCTTTACATCAGCCGTTGCTTCAGTCTCTCATAATGCGTCCACTCCGGTTAAAAACTGTTGATCAGCAGGTTAGGCTTTCATTTTACTGTTGGCTTGTACTGTTTGCTATTGTGATTACTAACGCCATTTAATAACATTTAGGTTGGAACGGTTAATGCTTTGAATTTTTTCCTGGCCTTGAGGCCTCCTCTTCTTAAAATGACGCCAGAACTAGTCAATTTTCTTCAAGAGGCACTACAAGTAGCTGAGGCTGATGAGATTGTGTGGGCTGTTAAATATGCGAACCCAAAGGTGGCAGCGTCATTAAAAAAAGTCCGAATAGCTTGCATTGAATTACTGTGTACAGCAATGGCCTGGACAGATTTTAAGGCACAAAATCATTCTGAACTGCGTGCAAAAATCATTTCCATGTTTTTTAAGTCCTTGACAAGCAGGACAGCGGAAATCGTTGCTGTTTCTAAAGAAGGCCTACGTCAGGTTCTTGTCTTTGACTTGCTTGAATCTGAACGTTAGTGTCACATTGATTGATCTTAAGCCAAGTATCACTATTTCTGCACTTCATGCCATCATCTAATTGTTTGGTATATTTCTGTGTTAATAGATTATTAGTGGTCATTACTTGATAACTGTTGTCATCTGTCTTTATTAATGGTTATCATCTAATTGTTTTGTTCGGTGCAGAAATTTGATGGTGTCTTTCGTTATGTAATTTATATGGCAACATGATTTTTTACTTTCTGAAATAATAGTTGTTTGGATTTTCTTTTGTTCTTTTTGTCATGTTACATATACTCCCTCCGTCCCATTTGAAGCTTCACCTTTTACCCAAATGGGTGTCCCGTTAAAAGCTTCATCCTTTCCTAAAATGGTAAAAAATGTAGGCCCCACTTGTCATACCCACTAACTTTCCCCCTCACATATTTAAATTGTAGGCCCCACTTGTCATACCCACTATCTTCTTCCCTCTCACAACCTTTCTTACACTCATCGCTTTTTTAATTTGTGTGTCATCACCAAAAATGGTGAAGCTTCAAATGGGACGGAGGGAGTATATACATACAGATACATATATATACATATATATATACAGATATATATACATACATATATATGTATATATATATATATGTATATATATATATGTATATATATATATACATATATATATATGTATATATGTACAGGGTCGCGTTCCTGTGAGAACCATTTTAAATGAGAACCGTGAGAACCAATCATAACCGTTTAATTAAATACAAAATCAAGGGTCCAGATTATAGATACATTGGATACACTTGGATACAGTAGCTAATTTTCAAAAATACAATTGAATACATTAGTTTTTAACCTACTGTATCCAAGTGCAAAACTTGGATACAATACTTGTTTAGCTACTGTATCCAAGTGCAATATCAAAATTTATGTATTGTATCCAAGTGTATCCAATGTATCTATAATCTGGACCCTTGATTTTGATTCTAATCTAATGGTTATGCTTGGTTCTCACGGTTCTCACGCAATTGTGGTTCTCATTTGAGCACCTACCTATACATACACACACATATATATGTATATATATATATATATATATATATATATATATATATATATATTCATGCCGTTTTGCTGTTATATACTTAGGTCATTCGTCAGCAAGGGATGCCCAAACAACTTCTGCAGAGCAGCTTGAGGCCTATATTGGCGAATTTGGCACATACGAAAAACCTCAGTATGCCACTCGTACAAGGGCTGGCCCGACTACTTGAGATTCTATCCAGTTGGTTTAATGTTACGCTGGGGGCTAAATTGTTGGAGCACTTAAAGAAATGGTTGGAACCTGAAAAACTTGTGCAGTTTCAGAAGTCTTGGGAACCTGGTGAAGAACCAAAGATTGCAGCTGGTGAGTTATTGTATACTTATGGCTGAAGTTGATCTCCTGATTTTGGTTGAGTTATATATTTTAGGTTTACCGTTTAAATCTTGTGCAGCTATTATTGAGCTCTTCCACCTACTTCCAATTGCTGCGGGGAAGTTTCTGGATGAGCTGGTTACATTGACTATTGATTTGGAAGCAGTCCTTCCCCCAGGACAGTTTCATAGTGTGATGAACAGTCCATATCGTCTTCCACTGACAAAATTTTTAAATCGCTACCCATCAGCTGCTGTTGATTATTTTCTTGCTCGTTTATGTGAACCAAAATTCTTCAGGCGGTAAGAGATGTTCGGATTAAGTTTTATATTCGTGATTTACTCACTAGCAAGATCATTGAAGGTTTATCTAGCTAAATTTTTGGGCTTTATTCAGGTTGATGTATATAATAAAATCAGATGCTGGTCAGTCCTTGAGGGAAGAACTGGCCAAGTCACCTGAGAAGATACTTGCAAGTGCTTTCCCCGAGTTTCTGCCAAAAACAGATGTATCAATGACTCGGGGATCTTTGGGTAATCATACTTTAGCGGATGAGGGAATTCTTGCCGCCTCTGAAGCTGAACCCCACTCATCAGTTGCAGCCCCTGGTTCTACGCCAGATGCTTATTTCCAGGGTCTGGTTCTTGTAAAGAGCTTGGTTAAACTCATGCCTGGGTGGTTGCAAAGTAATCGTGTTGTCTTTGATACATTAGTTCTTCTGTGGAAATCACCTGCAAGAATTTCCCGCTTGCAGAATGAGCAGGAACTGAGCTTGGTACAGGTAAATTTTGGCAGGGCCTAGACGAAACCAAAAATTGTTGACTTGTTCTGCTTAAACATGGCCAAAAAACATTTTCAATCCAACTGACCAGTTAGTACAGCGAGTGGATCTGTCTGTTTAGAACCACTCACCAATGGCAATCCTCATCCATGAACTATGTTATGGATGCTTTATTGCCAATCTGAAAACGAGAGCTGGAGACATGCCAAACATGTGCATTATAATTGATATTTGTTTAAATGTTTTTTTAACTATGTTTTTGCTATTTATTTATGATTTAATCTTGAGGTACTTATATTCTGAAGAGGGGTGAGAATAAGTTAATTTTATTTGGTTGATATGTTGTTATGGGGTAACTATGCTTGTGAATAAGGGTAAATATGGAAAATATAAACAACTGTGACCGGGCTTTGATGTCACTATACAACCCTACCGCTTTATTATAATGTAGATATCTGATTGTGCAATATTTATCTTTAACTTATCTTTTTAATGGCTATAGAGTAACTTTTGCACTCGATAATCTTTCTGAGGATCTTTACTTTGCTTCCCTATTTCCGTTGCAAGTCACTCCTATTTTATTCTGCACATGGTTATTAAATGCAGGTGAAAGAAAGCAAATGGCTGGTCAAGTGCTTCCTGAACTACTTGCGCCATGATAACACTGAAGTCAATGTTCTATTTGATATACTCTCGATCTTCCTGTTTCATACCCGCATTGACTTTACTTTTCTCAAGGAGTTCTATAGTATTGAGGTCCGTTTACTTTGGAAGAACATAATTTCCATATATTATGGGTTATCTTCAACATTTAGTCGTGCTAATAGTGATGTTATCATCCAGGTGGCTGAGGGCTATGAGCCTAATATGAAGAAAACACTGTTATTGCATTTTTTGAATCTTTTCCAATCGAAACAGCTAGGTAACGAGCACCTGGTTGTTGTCATGCAAATGCTCATTCTTCCTATGCTAGCTCACTCATTTCAGAATGGACAAACATCGGATGTTATAGACACTGCTATAATTAAGACAATTGTTGACAAACTTTTAGATCCTCCAGAAGAAGTGAGTTCAATCCCTCTTGCTTTTTGATATCTAAATTTATTATACTGCATTGATACTGATAGTTTGTATGTGTAGGTCAGTTCTGATTACGATGAGACTTTGAGGATAGAGCTTTTACAGTTTGCCACTTTGCTTCTCAAGCATCTTCAGAATGAACTTCTTCCTCATAGGAAGGAACTCATCAAGTTTGGGTGGAATCACCTCAAACGTGATGATAGTGACAGTAAGCAATGGGCTTTTGTACCTGTTTGCCACTTCTTAGAGGCCTATCAAGCCCCCGAAAAGATAATGCTCCAGGTGCACCATGGCTTTATGCCCCAACCTATTAGCCAATATAACTTACTATTCTATTTTCTTATATTATTGAATTGCCTTTATTTTTTCATGACATGCTACAAGCCACATCACATTCATTTTTTACTATTATAGTTTGACTCAAATTACTTATCTATTTTTGTCTCAAGAGTCATATATTGAGCAGCTTTCTTAGAGACCGTGCAAGGACATGTAGTTTGGTTTTATGCAGTTTTCAAAATGTGAATAACTTTTCAAAAATTTGGCTAAGAAAGGATATTTTGAAGTCGTTAACAGGATAGTCGATCTTCAGTTACGTATTTCTCTACTTCCCCTGCATATACCAAGGACTACGCCTAGACTTTCCCAAACATTTGTAGGATATGGAAAGTGAATTGTAAGATTGAACTTATTGCTTGGAGACACAAGTTTTCCTTAAGTCCGGTTATTCCTCTTGTTAGACGTGCACATTAAAGTATGGTTGTTTTACAAAACTTTTGACTTATACACAAGATCTTCCTTCATCAACCTTTAGATTGTATCCAGGATGTTCAAATTGAATTTTATTCTAGACTAAGAAGACCACGCAGTTAATCCCTCAGGTTTTGGTTTTGATTCTTTAACTTTGTGATTGATAATAGTATCTTTCTTTGTCCTCATTTTTTAGGTTAGCCGATCGAATCTTGTGTTTTGAAATAGTAATCATTGGGTGCTGTAGAGCTCACATCTTATTTTATCTGATTATTCATTTGATTCCACTCTCAATTGCGCAAGACTAGTAGTTTAATTTGAGACTATTTTACTATTTGAGCGTCATCAATTTGACCAATGACCTTTTTTAAATTTATATATGTGACCTTTGTACTATTAATTTAATACTAGCAAATATCACCCAAATCGTTAACACATGTTAGATACTTAACGAGCTGTGCTACATGGCATTTGCAGCCCTACAAGTGCAATTGTAATTGCTGAGGAGGCACGTTATAAACAACATTTTGTTTATACAGTCAACGCCACACCCACCACTGTATGGCCACCGTCGATCGCTAACCACCATCGTCGAATAGTTATCCACCAATGTCGTCAAACAGTCACCCACCACCAATTCCTTTATGAATCTAAACAAAACCCATAATGCCAACACAAGTCTCGCAAATGTATCCAAAATTTTTAACATCAATGCAGCCAAAAAATCATGAAAATTTAAACTCAAAACCCACACCATAAAATCTGCTTGAGCAAATGAGGGTGGGGTTTGATTATGCTATTTCAGAATATTAGAAGGAGGATGGATCTGATGTTTTGCCCCCACTCACATCGCAGATATAATCATGAAAATTGAATAGCTTCCCGCGATCGTCATTGTTAACGCTTCCGCAAAATTCAGAAGCTGAATTAACACTCTTTGAGATTAGCTTACAAAGAGGCCGACGAAGAAGAGGAAGCCTCCAGAAAAGATTGTGGTGGACAATTGCTTGAACGTTCTCATCCACGTAGCGATTTCCAACTCAAGTGGTTCTCATTTCATCTTCTGAACGTCGTTGATAGTCAATTTTTCAAACCTTAACTTATGCAAGCATTTTCCATTGCGTTTCTTCGTGCGATGAAGTAATCTTGACAACACTCTGTTTTGTGCCCTGACTATATCAATGGCACAGCTTCCGTTGTCCTTCTTAGAGGACAACAATGACGGAGGCAATGGAAGCAAAGGTGGTGATGAATAAGGGGAGGGGAATGGTGTTGTTGGAGTAGAGGGTGGGTTGCTGCTATGGGTGAAGGCTGATGCGCCGATTGGAGTATTTTTATTTTTTATTTTGGGGTTTAAACAGCCCTTGAATTATTTTATTTTTATTGTATTTTGTTTTGGCTTATTTGATGCTTTTAAACAGCCCACAAATCTGGTTAAAAAAAAAAAAAACAGCCCACAAATTGTCCAATTGTCACATCATTATTCATGTTCGCACTTGTGTGACCTGTAAATTCCACGTCAGCAAAAGTTGCTAAGTATTTAACGGGCATTAATGATTTGGGTGATATTTGCTATTAATTCAATAGTTCAAATGACACATTTGTAAACTTAAAAGTTTGCCAGTTAAATTGGTGACGCCCAACTAGTACAATGGTCACAAATATAGATTACTCTTTTGAAGATCAAAGTTGAATGTAGGATACATATCATGAATCGACAACAGCCTGGAAATTAGGGATGTTCAAAGGAATCAAGGCTTATTTCCATCTCTCTCTCTCTCTCTCTCTCTCTCTCTTGTCCAATGATTGTGCATCTCTTTCTTGATTAACATGGTGTGGTATTTCCATGATCAGCTTATCCTGATTCATTTGTTTTGCGAAATTGAGCTGAAGAAAGGAAGAAGTTGCTGAATTGAAGGAATAAATTTTCATTTGAATCATTATTAAAGCTTAACTTCGTTGCTTATGGGGGCTGGCTTTGAATTATATCTATCATATCATTCTAAAGAAAGAAGTTAAAATATCAATCTTGTTATTTTAAATTCATGTCAAGTGTGTTGGTATTCTAAACAACAACGTGAATCTGCAGGTGTTTAATGCCCTTTTGCGAACTTGTCAGGCGGAAAAGAAAATGTTGGTCAAGCAAGCTCTTGATATACTAATGCCAGTACTGCTGCGCAAATTGCCTCCTGGAGATAATTCCCGTATGCCAATCTGGATACGTTTTACAAAAAAAGTTCTGGTTGAGGAAGGGCACTCCATACCTAACCTGATACACATATTTCAGCTGATCGTCCGCCATTCAGATCTCTTCTTCAGCTGGAGATCTCAGTTCGTACCACAGATGATTAATTCCCTAAGTCGTCTTGGTTTGCCGTACAATACTACGTCAGAGAGCAGACGTTTGGCGATTGAACTTGCTGGGTTGGTTGTCAGCTGGGAGCTGCAAAGACAAAACAAAATGAAAGTAGTTAATGGTGGTGATGTCCCTAGCCAGAGAAGTGACAGATTTAATCATAACTCCTCTGATGTTGATCTGAAGCAATCAGTGGATGAAACTACTTTTTTTGAAGATTCAAGTAAGCTATTGAAGGGTGAACCTGGTATTCAGTCTCTTGATGTCATGTCACCTAGTGGTTCCTCTTCCACACCTACCATTGAAACACCTGAATCTGCTGGGCAACCTGATGAAGAATTCAAGTCAAGTGCTGCAATGGAGGAAATGATCATAAATTTTCTCATAAGAGTAAGGTTTTCTTGCGTTTTTTTAGAATTAACATCCTTTCCTTGCATTAGTTTAGAATTAACATCCTCCTAACTTATACTGATATTCTGCTTGATCATTGGATAACATTTTCCTTTCTTTACGAATTTAACATAATTCAACTTACTCTCCTTAACAAATCAAAGCAAAAATATTACAGTATATATGCACTCATATGTGCACCTATGTTTCTGGATTTCATATATGCTACCATTTTTTCCTGATAATTTTGTTATTTATCCTTTAAGAATAAATTATGTATGTGCGTACTTGTGTCTCTGTATCCGGTCTCAGCGAAAAAGGTCGAAATAGGTACGGATTCAAGAATTGGGTGCAGTATTTTGCTAGTTTTAGGATACACGGTTATGGCTAAAAGGGTCCAAATTCTGAATTCGGGTATTGGATCCTTCATTCAGAGTTTATGAACATATTTAGGGTGGATCAGGCATGTAACTTTGGGTGTTGGTTACAAATTTGGACCTATTTTTATGACAGAACCATTTTAATTATGACTTATATCAGTCTGAATATATATATACACAGTTATATATATATATATATATACACACACACGCACACACACAATATTATGGAGTAATGATATGTTTTCTGAAGTGAAAAGTGCACGGCTCAATTGGTCAAACACTAAAAAATAGGAAAACAGAACGGATATGTGAACAGAGGCAGGCAGCGTCAAGTCCATAAGTCAGAATATAAATTAAATGAGGTAGAAATAGAGAAAGAATAAACTGAAAAATGGAAGCCGTGATGAGAAACAGAGGCAGACGCCGACACTATTATTGTTCTGGCAGCTGGAGTGTTCGCCGTTGCCGCAGCTATCGCCAGAGGGGCACGAAGTCGTTGCAGCTTCTCTCATCGACAAGACAGGGTTTCTTCGAAGACTCAGAGAGTTTGAGGCTCACCCTAAATCTAAACTCTACGCTTTGCAGTAACCTCCAGAGATTTTGAGGCCCGTGTTGTGTCGACACGGGTATTTGCCGGTTTCTCCCAGGCTTGATGCAACAACATAGCTTGTAATTGCACCCCTATTTTTGATTTGCATGGACGTTACCAATTTTTTCTGATTATTGAATTTTTTTCAGTAGAGAATGGTTACTTTTGACGGAATTATGGTGGAACATTCTCTATTTAATCATTTTTTTTTGTTTATTAATAATTTCCCTTTCTGAATTTTGGTCCTCACAGCTCAGTTTAATGCAATTGGACTTCGTGGTGACAAAAAAAACAAGATATTAGTCTTTGTATATAGTCCATGCGATGTATGATCTCGTGGGTCTAAACTTGGCATTACTTGAACCACCGAAGAGTTATAAATAGAAGTAGTAACTAAGCTCAGGAGTAGACAAGGATTGAGTGACAAATCTGGGGAATGACACTGTATCTGCCCATCATAAGACCGTGGGTATTTATAGGCATTGGAAATGAGCCCACGTTAGGAATCATGTGGAATGCACATGTGGGATACATATATCCCACAATTAGTATATTTCCCTTCCCTGAGTTTGATTGCTTATATCTCCCACTGTTTTTCACTTTGATTTTCTTACTCTACATAGGTGGCGTTGGTGATTGAACCGAAAGAGAAGGACGCAAGAATTATGTATAAGCAAGCTTTAGACCTCCTGTCACAAGCTTTAGAGGTCTGGCCGAATGCTAATGTTAAATTCAATTATCTAGAGAAGCTGCTGGGCAGTGCACAGCGTTCCCAGTCAAAGGACCCGTCAGCAGCTCTTGCACTGTGCTTGGATGTGATGAATAAAGTAATGGAGAAACAACCACATTTGTTCATCCGTAATAACATCAATCAAATTTCCCAGGTATGCTCTCCTTTAGAACCTTTTTCTCTCTCTCTCAGATTTGTGATAGATGATTATCTTTTTTTGACTTTATCACTTGTTGCCACATGCTTGCAGATTCTTGAGCCCTGTTTTAAGTATCAATTGTTAGATGCGGGAAAGTCATTGTGCTCTCTTTTGAAGATGATTTATGTTGCTTTCCCTTCCGAAGAGCCTAGTACCCCACACTATGTGAAGGCATTCTACACAAAAGTCGAGGATCTCATACGCAAGCACCTTGCATCTGCTGCAGGTCCTCAAAACGCTGTTGAAGACAATCTTGCTTCTATGATTAGCTTTGTGCTCTACATCGCTAAAACCTTGGCAGAGGATCAAAAGAATGTCATTGAGCCTTGTACTTTGGTTCGTGTTTTTCATCGCCTGGCATGTGATTTGGGATCAGCTCCTGGTACTTTCATGAAACAAGTATGTCACTGTTTTCTCATACATATATATTTTAGCTACTCCTACAGTTTGATTTTCCCAATTTTCTAGATCCATAATGGTTGGCACATGGATAAATTGATTTTCAATACAAGCATTTTTAAAGCTGATGTTTGTATTAGTATGGCAAGCCATCACTTTTTAATGTGTGATTTATGTTGAATATTATTTAATCATCTCCCTTAGGGTGAGAGCATGAAGGGGCTCATTTGTTAGTGCAAATGCAAGCCTGATTCAATGCCTCGTTAATTCTTTAGACAGACTTTGTTTACTCACGTCCATGGTAATTTCTCAAAAAGCCTTTATTTAGCCGTGTCCATGTTTGTATAGCGATGGTTGTGCTTCTCGTTGGTGTTCATATTCTTTTTTCTCATCCAACAAAGATAGCTCACCAAATATTGTCGTAGTGATGTACTTGCATCTTGGTCTAATACCTTATTCCCTCTGCCACAACACCTTCTGCATACACTAATCTGTTTGAAAATCATATTTCTTGGCTT
Organism: Campanula takesimana; assembly: GCA_026119855.1. Classification (NCBI taxonomy): domain Eukaryota; kingdom Viridiplantae; phylum Streptophyta; class Magnoliopsida; order Asterales; family Campanulaceae; genus Campanula; species Campanula takesimana. The sequence goes on along the minus strand of JAOWBW010000066.1, from coordinate 2,029,398 downwards.
CTAGCACATGGGCCTGCTTTCTATTTTCTTATTGTTTTTTTAGAAATCTTTCTCCTGTTCTGATATTTCTGTAGGAAGTTTATATCAGTGTACATGTGGTGATATGGTATAATATGCACTGCTTACATTTCCTACTTTTGTCATGTTTTTCTTCTTTGGGTCTATGTGCATCTAATTTTTTTTTTTTTTTCATTTTAGGGTCAGAAAACCAACCCAGATTCTGCAGTCAGTTCTTCCCGTCAAGGTGCTGATATTGGCATTGTTATTACTAATCTTAAATCCGTCCTGAAACTTATCGATGAGAGGGTCATGCTTGTCCCCGACTTCAAAAAGACTGTTACTCAGATTCTGAATTCATTGCTATCTGAGAAAGAAACTGATCATACAGTGCTTCTATGCATACTAGATGTAATGAAGGGGTGGATCGAAAAAGATTTTGTCATGGCTGGAATGCCTAATGCTTCAAGCTCGTTTCTCACTCCAAAAGAAGTGATTTCTTTTCTACAGATTCTCTCTCAGGTTGATAAGCAGGGATTTTCCCCAAGTTCTCTTGACGAGTGGGACAAGAATTATCTTGAGCTTCTCTATGGACTTTGTGCTGATTTGAACAAGTGTGTGAATTTTGATTTCATATAATTACTATTATATTTGTACAAAAAATATGACATTTCATCCATACTAATGTATAAATTGACTTCTAGGTATCCTGTTTCCTTGCGTCAAGAAGTATTTCAGAAGGTAGAGAGACAATTTTTACTAGGTCTAAGGGCAAAAGATCCTGAAATGAGGAGAAACTTTTTCTCTCTTTATCATGAATCTCTTGGGAAAACGTTGTTCATGAGGCTGCAGTATATTATTCAAGCGCAAGACTGGGAAGCTTTGAGTGACGTTTTCTGGCTTAAGCAAGGGCTTGATCTTCTTCTTGCCATTTTCTGCGATGATAAACCTGTAACACTTGCTCCGAACTCAGCCAAGTTGCCCCCTCTTCTGGTGTCGAATTCTATTTCTGAATCTTCTGGAGTACAACCCATGGTTACCGATGTGTCTGAAGTTTCAGAGAATACCCCTCTTACATTTGATGCTCTTATTTCAAAGCAAAGCAAGTTTCTGACAGAAATGAGCAGGCTTCAGGTAATACTCACTCATGCTGGGATTCTTTTGGCATATAATTGCCTTCCTGATACGGTATTTAATTATTTACTCTTAGTCATTGTCGAAAAAAATAATCTTCTATGCTAGTAATGAAAATCTAGGAACATTGTTAAACATGATGTCGGTATGAAATACACTTGACGGTTGTATTGAAAAACAGTGAGACGGGGGCTATCACATTAGATGGGAAGATTGTCCAAGGTTCCGATTTTTTACGCTATCTTGGATGTATAATTCAAAAGGATGGAAAATTGGACAGAGAGATGACTCGTATAGTCAAAGTTGGTTGGTTGATGTGGAAGAGTGCCACAAGGTTTTTATTTGATCACGGCATACCCCATAGATTAAAGGAGAAATTCTACCGCACGGCAATTAGGCAATTAGGGACATGCGTATGCTACGGTGGATGTCTGGGCATACCAGAAAGAATCGGTTGAGGACTGAAGTACTTAGGGAGAAACTAGGAGTTGCTTTCATTGAAGCTAAGATGAGGGATAATTGCCTGACGCGGTTTGGCCATGTGAGACGGAGACCAAGTGATGCACCACCAGTTAGGATGCCTGAAGAATGAAGAGGTGAAGATAGTGAGGAGTAGGGGAAAACCTAAGCAAACATGGAGAAGAATTACCGAAAGCGATATAAGTTACATGGAAAAAAATATGGCATTGAAGAGAGCGAAGCGGAGGGAAAAATATGTGGATGATGGATTTTTTTTTATTTCTATTTTTTATTTTTATTTCTATTTCTATTTATTATTATTTATTTTATTTTATTTATTTTGTGTTTGCTTTTCAAATATGTGTTTCACTTGATTTTCGTCATACTTATTTGTTCTTCTATTCTCATCTTTCACAATTTTATAACTTTTATTTGCCACTTCTCCACCTCTTTATTGTTTTCTCATCTCGTCGGTGACGAGTCCTTATGATGATTCATGTTTGCCAACCCCAAATCGTTTTGAGATTAAAGCTTTGTTGTTGTTGTATATGAATAACAACTATCCTGTATGCAATATTCATAAATCAAGGTTTGAATGCTTTTTGGGCCACCGTTTCATGCTGAAGTTGTGGATTTAGTAGAGCAATTATTCATTGGACCCAGTTTAGTGAATATTTTCCCCTACTATCTTGGAGCCTGGATGTTTTAAGCATCCTGACTAACAGATTGGCCCTTTCCTGGAGTTTAACACCACAAAGTCGTTTTTCTGAATTGGGATTCTTATTTAAACTATTGCAGGTTGCTGATCTGATCATTCCAGTGACAGAGCTTGCCTTTACAGATGCAAATGTTGCTTATCATTTATGGGTGTTGGTTTTTCCCATTTTCTGGATGGCCTTAAGGAAGGAGGAACGAGTAGCACTTGCAAAGCCAATGATATCTCTTTTATCAAAAGACTACCATAAGAAGCAGCAGGGAAGCAGACCAAATGTTGTTCAGGCTCTCCTAGAGGGGCTCCAGTTAACCGAACATCAGCTACGTATCCCTAGTGAGCTCATCAAATATATTGGAAAGACTTACAACGCTTGGCACATTGCTTTGGCTCTTTTGGAAAGTCATGTAATGTTGTTTTTAAATGAGGAGAAATGCTCAGTATCTTTGGCAGAACTTTACCGTTTGCTTAATGAGGAGGATATGAGATATGGGTTGTGGAAGAAACTATCAGTTACAGTTGAAACTAGAGCTGGGCTTTCGCTTGTTCAGCATGGGTACTGGCAGTGGGCCCAAAGTCTTTTTCACCAAGCCATCGTCAAGGCAACACAGGGTACTTACAACAACACTGTACCAAAGGCTGAGATGTGTCTGTGGGAAGAGCAATGGCTCTCTTGTTCTAGACAGCTAAGTCAATGGGATGTGTTGGTTGACTTTGGCAAACTTGTCGAGAATTATGAAATCTTACTTGATAGTCTCTGGAAAAAGCCAGACTGGGCATATTTGAAGGACCATGTAATTCCAAAAGCTCAAGTGGAAGAAACGCCAAAACTTCGTATCATCCAAGCATATTTTTCTCTTCATGAAAAGAATACCAATGGGGTTAGAGATGCTGAAAACATAGCAGGAAAAGGTGTTGACCTTGCTTTGGAACAGTGGTGGCAGTTGCCTGAGATGTCTATTAATGCAAGAATTCCCCTATTGCAGCAATTCCAGCAGCTAGTTGAAGTGCAAGAATCAGCTAAAGTTATTGTAGATATCGCCAATGGTAACAAGCTTACTGGAAGCTCTACAGTTGGTGTACATGGTGGTCTATATGCATATGCAGATCTTAAAGATATTCTCGAGACTTGGAGACTCAGGACTCCAAATGAGTGGGACAAAATGTCTGTTTGGTATGACTTGCTTCAGTGGAGGAATGAAATTTATAATACTGTGATCGACGCATTTAAAGATTTTGGTACCACTAATTCTCAGCTTCATCACCTTGGTTACCGTGATAACGCATGGAATGTTAACAAACTTGCCCACATGGCCCGTAAACAGGGCGTCCACGATGTTTGTGTATCCATTCTGGAAAAGATGTATGGTCACTCAACTATGGAGGCACAGGTGTGGTTGCATTTCCATTTCATTCCGTTTGATCTTTTCCTTTTTGGGTAGTTAGTTGGACGTAAGAATCTTATGATCATTCTTGTGAGTGTTTGCAGGAGGCTTTTGTTAAGATAAGAGAACAGGCGAAGGCTTATCTTGAAATGAAGGGAGAGCTTACCAGTGGCCTTAATTTGATTAACACCACTAATTTGGAATATTTTCCTGTTAAACACCAAGCAGAAATTTTCCGTCTTAAGGGTGACTTTTTGTTGAAGCTAAATGATAGTGAAGGTGCCAATCTCTCATACTCGAATGCTATGAGCCTTAACAAGAATCATGCTAAAGGGTGGATTAGCTGGGGAAGTTACTGTGACTTGGTATTTCGTTTTCCTGTTGCTTAGGATATCATTGATTTAAAACTAGACTACTTATCAGTCTTAACTAACTGTGGTAGTATATTTGGTAGGCTTACAAAGGAACACATGAGGAGATTTTTTTAGAGTATGCTGCGAGCTGCTTTCTGCAAGGAATCAAATTTGGCATTCCTAACTCCACAAGCCATCTAGCCTGTGTTCTGTATCTTCTCAGCTTTGACACTCCCAATGAACCTGTGGGGAGAGCATTTGACAAGTACTGGGATCAAATACCACAATTGATCTGGCTTCACTGGATTCCACAACTTCTACTTTCGTTGCAGAGGTCTGAAGCCCCACATTGCAAACTTGTTCTGCTTAGAGTTGCCAATGTGTATCCACAGGTGAAATGGGATGCCTCTTCCGAAAGTCATATAAATACAATATAATCTCTTGAGTAGTTCTTCTAATATTTGTTTGTTTCAAATGTTAGGCATTATATTATTGGCTGCGCACATTTATGCTTGAACGGCGCGATGTTGCTCATAAATCTGAACATGGTAGAATGGCCCTGGCTCAGCAGAGAATGCAGCAAAATATCTCTGGCACTGGTGCGGGTTCTGTTGGGTCCCATAATGGTGGAAGCTCTCAAGTTCAAGAACCTGAAAGGTCTGCTAGTGCTTTTGAAGCTGCAAAGGATATTATGGAGGCACTTAGAAACAAACACACTAATTTGGCTAGTGAACTTGAGGTGTGGTTATTGCTAAATTCAAATTTTGATTATATCTTTTTAGTGATGAACTATCTGTCAACATGGTGTGTGCTTGTGTGTGTGTGTGTTCAAATTATAGGAGTATTATAACATGGAGTAATTAATGTCTGTTTGCTGTAAAATCGATTGAGCCTAGAGTTTGAATGGCACTGCCGTTTTCATCTTTGCAGGTTCTGCTCACTGAAATTGGTTCAAGGTTTTTTACTCTACCTGAAGAGAGACTACTGGCAGTGGTTAACACTCTGCTTCATCGTTGTTACAAGTATCCTACTCCCACTACAGCAGAGGTTCCCCAGTTTCTCAAAAAGGAGCTGTCTAGTGCTTATAGGGCCTGCTTTTCAACTGATGCCGTTAATAAGCATGTTGAATTTGTGAGGGAATATAAGCAAGATTTTGAACGTGACCTTGATCCAGAGAGAGCTGCTCAATTTCCAGTCACTCTTTCTGATCTTACTGAAAGATTAAAGCACTGGAAAAATGTTCTCCAGAGCAATGTTGAGGATCGGTTTCCGGCTCCTTTGAAACTGGAAGAAGAAAGCAGGGTGTTGTGTCATTTTCATGTCGTTGATGTGGAGGTTCCTGGCCAGTACTTTACTGATCAAGTAAGTTCTTACCAAGTTAGTGTTTTCAGACTTGATATCAGTATAATATCCATAAACCTGATACCATTTTTGTAGCAATTTCTACATTTGCATGTTGAGCAAAAATTGTGGTTACATGATACTTCATCTAGATGTTTGTCATGCACTTGTAGTTAGCCCTGAATCTTTTTGACTTCTCAAGCTGAAAATTTCAAGATTCGAATCCCCGTATGGGCAAAACATGCAACCAACTTTCTCATTCATTATGACACAATTAAGTGAAACATTATTTGTGAAAACTGTATCATCGGTAAGAAGTTATGCGTTATTTATTTAGTGTTTATGGACGAAGATACATGTTTTTACTTTTTAGGACCTCCCTGCTTTTATCCTTCATTGATGAAATTTTTTGTACTTTCATTTCTCTGCGTCAAAATGCTTTGGTGGTGAACTCTTAGTTTGCTACGCTTTCTGATATTCAGATGCAACGGGAGTTGTTTTTTAATGTTGCTTCAAAAGCATCTATTTTGTCTGGTGCGTTGTTTTGGAAGACACCCCCTTCCGTCAACCAGTGGACTTCTCACTTCCTCTTTGTTTCTTATGCAGAACAGTAGAAGATAGGGGTTGCATCTGGCTTAGTAGTTCTGTTTAGTTTATCTCGTTTCTTGTTTCTTTGTAATGACTGGTGCTAACCTTAGATTGAAAATATGTCAATAAATAGTAAAATGCAAGAAAAAGAACCACGAAAAAATTCATTGACCCTTACGCTACCATAATTACCGAAAAGGACATGCAACAGAATATGTCACCACAGAGATTTACTCCCTCTGTCCCAAAATGATCTTCTCATTTGCCATTTTTTCATTTTCCCAAAAGTTCTTCTCATTTCTACAATTTAGGCTTGATTGTGCATAAACACAACATGGCTAATGAAGCAATGTTCATATCCTTAAAAAGTTTGAATAGTCAAATGTGAAGATCATTTTGGGATGGAGGGAGTATAGTTTAAATTTTCACCTTAGCTATTGCAATCACCAGTTGAACTCAGTATAAGCTGTTTCAATAGAACAATCAGTCTAATCCGTCATCCACCCATGCCAGATTGATTAATCAAGTTACATATGTTTTGTTTTTCTTTCGATTCTTTTCATGTTTTCTGCTGTCCCCGGGGCTAACAATTTATTCCGGCAGGAAGTTGCTCCTGATCATACGGTTAAGTTAGACAGGGTTGGGGCTGATATTCCAGTTGTAATACGGCATGGGAGCACTTACAGACGCCTAACTTTAATTGGATCCGATGGCTCTCAAAGGCATTTCAAGGTCCAGACCTCTTTGGCACCCAATGCGAAGAGTGATGAACGCATCTTACAGCTTTTCCGTGTAATGAACCGGATGTTTGATAAGCATAAGGAATCAAGGCGTCGCAACCTAAGCTTTCGCACACCAATTATTATTCCCGTTTGGTCCCAGGTGATATATTCAGCCTCTACTAGCTTTTGTGTTTAATTTCTTTTTATTTGCAAAAATTATATTTTCATCGCTCAACTTTTGAGTTGTTTCAAATTTTCTCACCCAACTATTTTTTCCAATTGTCCTACCTGTACTGTAGCACATTTGAAATGTCATGACTTAGACCTCATTTTCGTCAAAAAACCTTAACAAAAGTCATCCACGTAACATCACATGACGAACGTTCATTTAGTTTTTTAATTTATGTATGGCGTGGATGATGAAAAATATCTAAGTTGATGTTTAATGTGTGTTAGTGATAGGCCTGGCAATTTTGACCCGTTACCCACTAACCCGCACAACCCAACCCATTTAAGTTAGCGGGTTGAAACGAGTCACCCTTCTCAACCCGTTAAACTTAACGGGTCGACCCAACCCAACCCGTTTCAACCCGTAAACATAAATAGGTAGAATTAATAAATTTAAGGCACTCCGGTCGAAAAATAAACGGGTCGACCCGTTTCAACCCGCCAAACAACCCGTTTAACCCAACCCATTAGACCCGGCAACTTAAACGGGTTGTAACGGGTCAACCCGTTTCAGCCCGTTAACCCGACCCAACCCAACCCGCACAATTGCCAGGCCTAGTTAGTGAGGCCTTGTGATGGTCACATGCTTTAAAACGGCTGGTGGATTTTATTTTTCTTTGTTACTTTTTTTCTAGCCAAAACATGTTGAGTCATCATCATGTCATACATTAATTAAACAACTTAACCAATGTTAGTCACGTGATGTCATGTGAATGATTTTCGTGAAGTTTTTGACGAAAATGTGGACGGTGTCGTGACATTTCAAGTAGTTTTATAGTACAAGTAGGACAATCACAAAAAAAAAAAAAAAAAAAAGTTGGGTGAGGACATTTGAAACGACTCAAAAAGTTAAGTGATGAAAATATGGTTTTTGCCCTTTTCATTCTTGGGGAGTTTGTAAATATCTGAGACTGTTTATGCTGGAATTTATACTAGTTCTGATTTTTTTTTTTTTATCTTTTTTTACTCTATTCTAGGTTCGGATGGTAGAGGATGATTTGGCCTATAGCACCTTCCTCGAGGTATATGAGAACAACTGTGCAAGGTACAATAAAGAGGCAGACCTACCCATAACGTATTTCAAAAAGCAGCTAAACCAAGCAATATCCGGCCAGATATTATCACCTGATTCGGTAATAAATCTACGTCTCCAAGCTTATAATCACATTACAAAAGATTACGTCAAAAACAATATATTCTCCCAGTACATGAACAAAACTCTGCCAACTAGAAATCATTTGTGGGCTTTCAAGAAGCAGTTTGCCATCCATTTGGCCCTTTCAAGTTTCATGTCATTCATGCTTCAAATTGGGGGAAGATCCCCAAACAAGACCCTATTTGCCAAGAACACCGGGAAAATATTCCAGATCGATTTCCATCCATCATATGATGCCAACGGAATGATTGAGTTTAAAGAACCAGTGCCTTTCCGTTTGACAAGGAATATGCTGGAGTTTTTCACCCATTTTGGCGTTGAAGGCCTTATTGTATCATCCATGTGCGCAGCAGCACAGGCTGTGGTTTCACCCAAAGTAAGTTCTCTATTGAAATACTCACTCTGTCCCCCCCCCCCCCTGGAAAGATAGTCTCATTTCGTTTTTAGATGGTCAACACAGTTGAACTTTGACCAAATGTCAATCTAAATGATTTATCAGTAACAACTTATAGAATCTCACTAGGATGATTAGATTGACATTGATATTTGCTCAAAGTTCACTGTCTTGACCGTTTAAAACCAAATGAGACTATCTTTTTGGGACGGAGGTAGTATGTTGGATTAAGAACATTATCCTTCTCAGTTTTGCTCTGCAAGCTGCTAATTTTTCTCTATCTAATCTTGTGCATTATAGCAAAGTCAGCATTTGTGGCATCATTTAGCTATGTTTTTCCGTGACGAACTCCTATCTTGGTCCTGGAAAAGACCTCATGGAATGCCCATGGCCCCTATTTTTGTGGGGAGTAGCTTGAACCCCATTGACTTAAGACAGAAGATCACAACAAATGTTGAGCAAGTTATTGGCCGAATCAATAGCATAGCCCCACAGCACGTTCCCGAAGAGGTATAATTCCATTATTCTTTCTACCGCAAATTTATTTTTCCATTTCTTATCTTGCCGTCCACATTATTTTGACAGAAGATTAAAACAAATTTATTTTTGTGCTTATTAAAGTTTCCCCTCCACTTGTTCGTTTGGTTGATATTGTGTTGCCTCTTTATTTATTTATTTATTTATTTATTTCCGGTTGCAACAAAGTCTTATATGGAACTTAGACTTGCTTGTATTTTGTTTCGTGACATTTGTAGGATGAGAATGGTGTTAACCCACCGCAGTCGGTGCAAAGTGGCGTGACCGAGTTAGTAGAAGCTGCCCTTACACCTAGGAACTTGTGCATGATGGATCCAACATGGCATCCCTGGTTTTAGCTGTGAATGCTTGTATAGCAAAGTAGATTTTTTTTTTCTTTTAACCAAAGTAGAATACTCATAGACATGAGGAAAATTTTGTGGCAACTATAGTTGGTGATTATATGGTTTTAACATGTATATATACATTCATGTCAATACAATTCATCATCGCCCCATTCCAAAGTGTTTTTTTTTTTTTTTTTTAAAGAAGTTTTGTTTAGACAGTTGAATATAGGCAGTTCTTAACCAGTTTGATAACACACCCTCTGGCACTATCTGATTGCATTTGGACTCTTTTGGAAATGCAGCTGATTAATTCACATATTTTACATCGTTTCTGTTCCTTGTCATTGTAAGAAGACGTGAAAATGCCGTTTGGTTGGCATTTATCATAGGACGGATACGATAACTCCGGCTCATAATAAATGTAGCACTTTAATTTTCAATCTATCCAAAAATAAATGTTTTGTTTCTAACTAAAGAAGAGACTTGGTGCAGTTGTATTACTGAAAGAGACATTTATTTTGAGATGTGACATTTATTTTTACATAGATTGTTTGGTATTTGGAAGGGTGATCCTGCCGATAATGTGATAATGTAATGATCCATGATTATTTTACCTAGTGTAGGGATGGTATTAGTGCAAGCCCATGTAGAAAGAAAGTACTCACTCACTCCGATTCATTTCAAAATGAATGTTTTTAAAAAATAAAAAATAAAAGTTGATTGAGAGTAAATTTGATTTTTTTTTTTTTGGAAGTTCATTTTTTGACGTTGGTTGTTACATATTATTATAACAATCAGGTGATTATTAGTGGTGAGATTTAATCAAGCTTATCCTTAATTTTTACTACTAATTGAGCACACAAAGTTAAACATGGTAGTGAGGGGAGGGGAATGACCAAATAAACAGAACAACATTTTCATTCCAGTAAACATTATTATTGCCAGTACCAAATCCACAATATTAGTTTACTCTTCACTTCACCAATCAAGTGAACAAAAGCTCAAACTCCACCCTAATTAATACAAAAACAAACCAAAACACTTTGGACAAAAACAAGCCAAACTAGAAAATGGTGTCACCAGATAGACAACCAAACCCCATCAAAATCAGACACCCACAAATTTCATTCTTTCATTCTTCTTCCTCCTCTTCATCAGGGAATCGAAGGTGCTTCCCTTTCGGTGTAGGCAAACCCTTTAATCGTAAAACACCAGAAGCAGCAGACTTTTCATCACCACTCTCTCCTACTTTCCCTTCAAACTCATCATCACTATTGTACACAAACCGCGAATTCTTCCCAGTAAATTCAACACCATTTACACTAATCTTGCTTATTCCTTCACACAGTTCATCAACTAACAAATCTCCATTGTAGTACTCATTTCCATCCTCATAATATTCTTCTTCTCCTTCTTCTTCTTCTTCTTCTTCATATTCCAAGTCAGAATCGTCTACTTGTTCCTCTTCGTCTTGGGTGCTTGTGCTTGCATTGACTTGAATTGACCAAACCGACGCATCATCATCATCATTTGCAGATGATTTGTTATATATACTGTCTTCGCTACTCACGCATTCCCCTTGGTATGTCAGCATGGATGTGCAGTCATCTGATGAAACAGAGTCCTCTGTCTTCTCAGAGAAATCCAACAGCAGTGATCTTGTTATCAAATCCTTCTCAGATTCAGCACTATCTTGCCTACTACTTCCTTCAGTTATCTCATTTATCATCTGATGACATATAAAAGCAAGACCCCTTAATATTAGAATTCAAAAGAAATAAGAACATGTGAGAATGAAAATCAAGAAGATTAATGAAACTTAAAAGAGAGATTAACAAACCTGTGAGAACTTGAACTGTTCTTCAGTAGGGAGGGCAGAAACCGAGACCAAAACATCGTTAATCGGACTCGCATTTCCAGAAATATCATAAACTTGAGGTGTATTAGCAGGAGTTGGAGCAAGAAGAGCCGATGGAGAACGCACAATTCCATGGTGCGTAAGAATCTGTCCATACTCAATTGAAATCTTAGAAAGAACAGCCTCTTCTTCAACTTTTTGCAAAAGGGTCTTCACTTGACCCCTCAACAGAGCCTCTCCAGACCCAGGAGTATTCATGTTTTTGGATGAAACATTAAACCTTTTCTTGGAAAAATTTGATGATGGGGTATTATCCAAGTTCCCCATTGCAAGTCCAACAATGGGTGAATCATTCGTTATGTCGATCAGCACAGATCGATCTTGTTGTTTCCCAGTTCTTTGTCTTGATTTTGACAGACCCTTTTCAGTTTCTTCGAATTTCCCTGTTCGTAAACATTAGCAATCCTAATCAGTACAAGGAGAAAGCAATCTTGTTGAAAGAAAGAACTCATTAAGAATAGATTTGAAACTGAACTGGGGAATTTAATTTCTTACTTGACATTAGAATGTTGTTGTTTTCAGAAGCCAAAGCCTGTGATCTTGTGATCCTTCTTGTTGATGATGGAGTTTCCATCGGGATTCTTGAATCAAGAAAAGCCAATTCGGAAGGAGAAATTAAAAATAAAATTCAATAGAGAGAGAGAGAGTAGAGAGATTGGAAGGTATTGAATGGGGGAAGAGGGTGAGGATTTAAAAGGGTATTTTGGGGGAAGAAAGAATTAGGGTTCAAAGGAAGAAATGAAATTTGACCGTTATAGACTATACAGGCGGCGTGATGTAACGCTATTTCGAAACTAGCCGTTAGGAGCGGTTCTGTTCTATACGGTTTCCGTTGTACAGTGGAGCGCGTTTACAAGGCCGGTTTCACTTTCTTTGGGCTTTGGAGAAATTCGGCCCAGTTCTAGGTCTCTGGCCCGATATTAATATAAATTGGGCCTACCTAATACTCATATTTTCAAAAGGCTTAAGCCCGATAAATACAAATTTGGGGCTTATAAGAGCAAAATGCCGCTGATATTCTTGAGTACTCCCTTCGTCCCCAATGATCTTCGCGTTTGTCTTTTCAAATTTTTAAGGATATGAACGCTTGTTTCACTAGTTATGCTTTGTTTAAGCCCAAAATGTAGAAATGTGAAGAACTTTATGGGACAATGAGAAATGGCAAATGACAAGATCATTTTGGGACTGACGCGGGAACCATGTGGTTGGTATTTGACAGTCTCGATAAAGTCAGTCCACTTCTACATAATTTATCTTCCAGTTCGTTCATCCAAAAATTAAAAGAAATATATCATCGGAAAGATCTTTGAGTCTAGTTTCTGGATCACTTTTCGGATTGGAATTTAGAATTTTCTAGAGGGAGTTATGGCTGTTTGACCTCAGGGTAGTCTGAAAGCCAAGTACATCCGAAAATTGGTCAAGTCTTCATGTTCATCAAGTCTCTTAAAATTTCTAGGTTGTCTTATCTTTTTATCATAATTGTTTAATAAATATTTTAGCATCCTTTGTATTCCTAAGCTTGGAGGGATGTTCCAAGTACCTATAAATAGCCTACAATTATCATTGTAAGATAGAGTTGAATTTGAGTTTATAAAATATAAGATTGTGCTTTGTGCCATCTTTTCTTGTTCTTTATCTATTCGGTGGATTCCGTTTAGTGGTGAACAAACACAACCCTGTATCTCTTTGGTGGATTCCTTAGAGTGGTGAGTTGTTTATGCCTTGTATCTTCAAGGTGGATTCCTTGAAGTGGTGAGCATCCTATCCGTTTCTATCATTTTTCCTTTACTATTCTTTTCCGTTGCGTTTGCCCCGTATCAAGTGGTATCTAGAGCTCGGTTATAAATAACCTTCTTAGCGTTGTTTAGTCCGTGGGTATTTTTGTCTCAGTTTAAAAATCATTTTATCCGATTCTTCTTTTTCATCTCCTATTTTCTTATCAAAAAAAAATATATATATAAAATCTCAATTCGTCATGGACATTTCTTGGCCTTTTACTAGTACTATCACTCAAGAACAATTTCTTGATTGGTCCCTACCTCCAATTTTTGATGAATATCCTCAAGATCAAAAAGAATTTTCTTTCCATGAATTCGAAAATTGTTTCATACCATGTTTTGACAAATGTATGGATGATTGTCAAATTTGTGGATCTTCTTCATCTTCTTTACTTGAGAAAAACTCAAAAGTTTTTAATATACTTTCATGGAGTCATTCAAGGGATAGTTTTCAAAATCTTAAACTTGACTTTTGCTACAACTATCCTTTCGATATCGATCATTCAAGCATGCCATTATCCTTGTTTCTAAAAAAAATCATTATTGATAACTTCCTTACAACTTGTTGAACCGACTGGATGGATATCGTTAGGAGGGCAATCAAAGTTAAAGTTTGACAAGTTCTTAATAACAGATTGTCTACAAGTATCTTTAATACCTTACTCAAAATTCATGGACGAATTTTCTTCAAGAAAGGGAGTATGACGCGGGAGCCAAATGGTTGGCACTTGTTAATCTTAATAATTTCAGTCAACTTCAAGAGGTTGTATCTATCAATATACTGGTCCAAACGTTACAAATAATATACCATTGGAAAGGCCTCTGAATGTAGTTTCTGTAGTACTTTTCGGATCATTGTTTGGATCATTCTAGAGAGAGTTATGGATATTTTCGTGAAGGGTAGTCAGAAAATCAGATTCATCCGAAAATTGGACTATCTTGATGTTTAGCATGTCTTTTGAGCTTTCTATTTTATCTTAATCCTAAATAATAATAATTATCCTAATCCCTTAGAATATTTAGTATTCCTAGACTTGGATGGATGTTCCAAGTAACCTATAAATACCCTAGAAATAGTCATTGTAAGGGGAGTTGATTATTGAGTTTATAAAATAAAAGTTGTGCTTTGTGCCATCTTTTCTTGTTCTTTATCTATTCGGTGGATTCCGTTTAGTGATGAACAAACATAACCCTGTATCTCTTTGGTGGATTCCTTAGAATGGTGAGTTGTTTATGCCCTGTATCTTCAAGGTGGATTCCTTGAAGTGGTGAGCATTCCTATCCGTTTCTATCATTTTTCCTTTACTATTCTTTTCCGTTGCGTTTGCCCCGTAAAACAATTTGATACCGGAAAAGTGGAGAAGACATCGGAGGAAACACAAGTGAACAAACACGGGTTAACAAACTCGATATTCAAAGGAATCCACCAATGAATATGAGTCAAATCACCACCCAAAGGAACCCAACCTAAGGGATAAGATAACTAGAAGAAATCCATCTTCTAAAAACAAGTCACAAAGACTTAATATATTTTTATATAACTCAACTCACTCTATCCCTTCCAAATACATGTAGTAGGCTATTTATAGTACTCTTGGAACATCCCTCCAAGTTAGGAAAACATTAAATTCTAAGTACATAAACTATGAATAATTACTTGATGATAAGATTGACTAGAAATATGAAAGATCAAAAGACTTGTCAAAATTCGGATGAATCTGTCTACCTGCACAACACTTAGTAAAATGACCATAACTTGATGTAGAAAACTCGGAATGGTGATCCGTTTCTTGCGTATGAAACTAGACTCAATTATCTATCCAATGGTATATAATACTCCTGCTGGAAATATATATTCAATTACCAGAATGCCCTTTAAGTGGACCCAAAATTCTGGTGTTTATTATTTTATACTACAATATCAAACCGATCTTTCCAATAGTTTTTTGAACCGAAAACCCACTCCATCAACAATGAATCTCAAGGATATATGGAGGGTTATTTCCCGCATCATTCTCTCTTGGTTGGAGAAAATTCGTCCTCGAATTTTGAAGCGACGAATAATTTTCCCAATACACCTTTTATGTTGCATAATTCTTTGATGAGTGTGCCGTAAAAAGAAAAATGAACTTTGCTTTGATCTTGTTCCATCATAAAGAAAACAATCTGAAAATATAAACATATTTACCTCCATGTTATTGCCTCCAATAACACCGATGGGCTCTCCAAGTTCTTCGTCGTAGATTGGATCTTCATCATAGATTGGAGGTTTGTTCCAATCCACAACTTTTTCTTCACTTGTTGAATATGAAAATGGCCATGCAAGATTTTCAAAAAACTCTTCGTCATAAAATTTCTGGAAAGTAAGGTTCAATCGATAGTTAAATCGATGAGAAGCCTCTTCAATCGACACCTTGTCAAATGTGTGATTGGAAAGGGAAATCTTCTCACGATCTATTGAAATCAACATCTTTGAATCATGACGCGCTTCATCTATTCCAAAGATTCGTAGCGTGCAAGACGACGCTTAAGTTGCTGCACTTGTCTCCTTAGATCTTTCACCATAACATCCCGGTCTTGGTAATGTTGCCGAAGCATACCAACCTCAGCTCTGGTACCAATTTGATGCGGGGAAAAAGGCAACGGAAATAAAAATAGAGAAGAGAGATAGAAATGGATAGGTATATTATTCACCACCTAACGGAATCCACCGAAAGGATACAGGATTAAGCAACTCACCACCTTTGGAATCCACCAAAAGGATACAGAGTTGGATAATCTTCACTACTCAATGGAATCCACCAAAGAGAGAAAGAACAAGAAACAAGCACTAAGCTTTATGTTTATAAATTCACTCAAAACTCAACCTCTTTTACAATGGCATCTTCTAGGGTATTTATAGATTACTTGGAACATCCCTCAAAGCTTAGGAAAACTAAAAGTACAAAAAGATAAGACTAACAATAATTATTGAGAGATAAGATAGCCTAGAAATATTAAAAGACATTAGAAACATGAATACTAGACAATTTTCGGATGAATCTGACTTTCAAACTGTCCTTCACCAAAGCAGTCATAACTCTCACTAGAAAGCTCCAAATGGTGATCCAAAAGAAGTTGTAGAAACTAGACTCAAAGGCCTATTTAATGATATTTTTCTTGTAATTTTTGGACAAAACGTCAGAGAGATACACTCCTTTAAAGTGGACTGATTTTACTGAAACTGTCAAATACCAATCACTTGGTTCCGGCATCATACTCCCCCACTTGAAAGAAATTCGTCCTCGAATTTTAGTTAGTGCCTCACAAAAATATGCATAATACCTTCCATGTAGTTGCAATCCTAGTATTTGAATATTTTTTTTGTATGCTCGGCAAACTTTGTATTTTATCGCCTTTGTGACCACATCCATCCATTCACTCCAAAAAGTTGTAAGAAAATGATCAATAATGAACTTGTTGGTGAACCAAGAAACAGAAATACTTGAATAATCGAGATCAAAAGGATCTTTGTAGAAGTAAGCAAGTTTAAGATTTTCAAAAGTATCATTTGCTTGATTCAATGAAACATTATGAAAAGCATTTGAAATTTTCCAAGGCAAAAAAGATGAAATAGACTCACAAATTTGACAATCATCCATGCATTTTTCAAAACATGGTGATGAATCATTTGGAAAATGATGAAATGAAAATTCTTTTAGATCTTGGGGACATTCATCGAAGATTGGAGGTAAACACCAATCAACAACGGGTTGAGGAGTAACCAAATCGCTAAACGGCCAAACAAGAGCATTCATTATGAGTCGAGAAAAAGAATTATTTTTTTATATATATTTTTTGGATAAGAAAAGATGGAGATACCCACGGACTAAACAACGCTAAGAAGGTTGTTTATAACCGAGCTCTAGATACCACTTGATACGGGGGAAACGCAACGGAAAAGAAGAATAAAGAAAACGGATAGAAAAGGATAGGATGCTCACCACTTCAAGGAATCCACCTTGAAGATACAGGGCATAAACAACTCACCACTCTAAGGAATCCACCAAAGAGATAAAGGGTTGTGTTTGTTCGCCACTAAATGGAATCCACCGAATAGATAAAGAACAAGAGAAGATGGCACAAAGCACAATCTTATATTTTATAAACTCAAATTCAACTCCCTTACAATAACTATGATAGGGTATTTATAATTTATTTGGAACAACCCTCCAAACATAGGAATACTAAAAATACACTAAGGATAAGCCTAACAATTAATTACATTTAAATAAGATGTATTATTTATCCCAAGATTCATGAAAGTCAAGAAGATAGTCAAAATTTGTGAATCTTTCTCATCTTCTTTACTTGAGGATTTTTCAAATGTTTTTCGTACTTTTCATTAAGTTGGTCAAAGGATAATTTTCGAAATCTTAAAGTTTACGATCGTTACAATGATCCTTTTGATGTCAACTTCTCAAGTATTTCATCCTCTTGGTACATCAAGAAACTCATTATCGATTATTTTCTCACTCATTATTGGTGTGATTGGATGGATACAATCACAAGGGCTATAGAGTTCAAAGTTAACCAAGTGTACAAAAAGAAAATTCAAGAGGTATCATTGCATATACTTGGAAGATATATAACATATTCTCTTAAGGCACTTACTAAAATTCGAGGTCGGATTTTCTTCAAGTGGAGGAGTATGACGCAGGAACCTAAATGTTGGTATTTGACACTCTCAATAAAATTAGTCAACTTAAAGAGAGTGTATCTCACAAACGGTTTGTCCAAAAAATACAAGCAGCGTGCCATTGGAAAGGTCGTTGAGTGTAGATTCCAGAACTTCTTTCGGATCACTATTTGGAATTTTCTACAGAAAGTTATGACAGTTTGACTGAGTGCCTGTCCAAAGATTAAAATTCATCAAGGTCTTTGGGAGAGAAATCTCACAAGTTTCTTTCATTCACTACACAAAATTCGTGGTCGAATTTTCTTCAAGTGGGGGAGAATGATGCCGGAACCAAGTGATTGGTATTTGACAGTTTCAGTAAAATCATTCCACTTTAAAGGAGTGTGTCTCTCTGACGTTTTGTCCAAAAATTACAAGAAAAATATCATTAAATAGGCCTCTGAGTCTAGTTTCTACAACTTCTTTTGGATCACCATTTGGAGCTTTCTAGTGAGAGTTATGACTGTTTTGGTGAAGGACAGTTTGAAAGTCAGATTCATCCGAAAATTGTCTAGTATTCATGTTTCTAATGTCTTTTAATATTTCTAGGCTATCTTATCTCTCAATAATTATTGTTAGTCTTATCTTTTTGTACTTTTAGTTTTCCTAAGCTTGGAGGGATGTTCCAAGTAATCTATAAATACCCTAGAAGATGCCATTGTAAAAGAGGTTGAGTTTTGAGTGAATTTATAAACATAAAGCTTAGTGCTTGTTTCTTGTTCTTTCTCTCTTTGGTGGATTCCATTGAGTAGTGAAGATTATCCAACTCTGTATCCTTTTGGTGGATTCCAAAGGTGGTGAGTTGCTTAATCCTGTATCATTTCGGTGGATTTCGTTAGGTGGTGGATAATATACCTATAAATTTCTATCTCTCTTCTCTATTTTTATTTACGTTGCCTTTTTCCCCGCATCAAGTGGTATCTAGAGCTCGTTTATAAACAACCTTCTTAGCGTTGTTTAGTCCGTGGGTATCTCCATCTTTACTTATCCAAAAAAAAATATATATAAAAAAATAATTCTTTTTCTCGACTCATAATGAATGCTCTTGTTTGGCCGTTTACCGATTTGGTTACTCCTCAACCCATTGTTGATTGGTCTTTACCTCCAATCTTCGATGAATGTCCCCAAGATCTAAAAGAATTTTCATTTCATCATTTTCCAAACGATTCATCACCATGTTTTGAAAAATGCATGGATGATTGTCAAATTTGTGAGTCTATTTCATCTTTTTTGCCTTGGAAAATTTCAAATGCTTTTCATAATGTTTCATTGAATCAAGCAAATGATACTTTTGAAAATCTTAAACTTGATTACTTCTACCAAGATCCTTTTGATCTTGATTATTCAAGTTTTTCCGTTTCTTGGTTCACCAACAAGTTCGTTATTGATCATTTTCTTACAACTTTTTGGAGTGAATGGATGGATGTGGTCACAAAGGCGATAAAATACAAAGCTCGCCGAGCATACACAAAAAATATTCAAGTACTAGGATTACAACTACATGGAAGGTATTCTGCATATTTTTGTGAGGCACTAACTAAAATTCGAGGACGAATTTCTTTCAAGTGGGGGAGTATGACGCGGGAACCATGTGGTTGGTATTTGACAGTCTCGATAAAGTCAGTCCACTTCTACATAATTTATCTTCCATTTCGTTCATCCAAAAATTAAAAGAAATATATCATCGGAAAGATCTTTGAGTCTAGTTTCTGGATCACTTTTCGGATTGAAATTTGGAATTTTCTAGAGGGAGTTATGGCTGTTTGACCTCAGGGTAGTCTGAAAGCCAAGTACATCCGAAAATTGGTCAAGTCTTCATGTTCATCAAGTCTCTTAAAATTTCTAGGTTATCTTATCTTTTTATCATAATTGTTTAATAAATATTTTAGCATCCTTTGTATTCCTAAGCTTGGAGGGATGTTCCAAGTAACTATAAATAGCCTACAATTATCATTGTAAGATAGAGTTGAATTTGAGTTTATAAAATATAAGATTGTGCTTTGTGCCATCTTTTCTTGTTCTTTATCTATTTGGTGGATTCCGTTTAGTGGTGAATAAACACAACCCTGTATCTCTTTGGTGGATTCCTTAGAGTGGTGAGTTGTTTATGCCCTGTATCTTCAAGGTGGATTCCTTGAAGTGGTGAGCATCCTATCCTTTTTCTATCCATTTTCTTTATTCTTCTTTTCCGTTGCGTTTTTCCCCGTATCAGGGACGGAGGGAGCATTTGAGTATTTGAGTTTGAGTAGGTTTTGAGATAAACTAGTTTATCCATAAGTTATAAAAAGTTCAATTTTTTAATTATAAATATGGTTTTACCTGTAAAATAGCGAGTTTAGGCCTTAAAAACAGTGAGTTTGGGCCATAAAACACCCCAAAAAAAAAAAAAAAAACAAGTTTAGGGCTTCAAACTGTGAGTTTTGGCATTAAATTTAAAATACCAAGAAAATAAAATAGCAAGTTAAGCTTTAAAACAGTGAGTTTAGACCTTAAAATACCAAGTCCATATATTTAAAACATACTCCCTCCGTCCCAGCTCACTTGAGACTTTTTGACCAAAACTGGTCAACTTAAGGTCGGTTTGACCAACACTTTATAGAAATATTTATGTTCCAAAAACTTTTTAAAAATTGTTATTGAGAGGATTTTTAATGGTGGTCATTTTACATTTTTTTAATTTTTGTTCGGATCATAAATATTTCTATAAAGTGTTGGTCAAACCGACCTTAAGTTGACCAATTTTGGTCAAAAAGTCTCAAATGAGCTGGGACGGAGGGAGTATAACTTATTGGAGAAACTAGTTTCTCCCAAAAAAATTTGTTTGATTTCAATGTATTTACAAGAGCAAAATGAAATTTTTTTTATTTGAAATGATTTTTTTTAAGCAAAGCAAAATGAATTTTAATTTTGATAAAAATGAAACAAACTTAAAATAAAATTTATCGTTTATATTAGTCCAGTTTTGATGGATTTCGAACCGCTTCACCCAATGGCTCCGATTAGAGTCACCTCATTGGATTTTGTGTTCGACGGATGAGATGTGTCCGAGCTTGGTAGGACCCACAAAAAATTGAAATCATCTTAGCCGCACAGATGATGAGCTCGCCTATGTGGCCTTAATCGGAGCCGTTGGGTGGAGAGGTGGAGCTAAAATGGGTGAAGCGGTTCCGGTCCAGTTCCGTTGAACAAAAAGGCATAAATTAGTAAAGGAGAAGGGGTATTTACAACCGCGTGAACCATTCTTACAAGCAACCTACGGGCTTGGCCTTTTCATCCGGCTTTGCCGATCTGTGTGTTAGTGTGTATGTGTGTGATGGTGCGTGTGCTGTGTGTGTTTGTTAAACAAAAAAATAAAATAAATAAAGCACCGTCGTCGGAGTATATACTACTTGGTCCACCTGTATATTACTTGCACGTTTTATTTTATATTTTCTACAAAAATTTTTATTTTATTTTAATGTTAGAATCAGAATATTACCTAAACCAACTTATGTTCACACACGAAATTTGCTAAAAGTCTTTTTCTTTTTGAAGGAAAATTTGCTAAAAGTCTTGAAATCTAACTCTTGCCAAATGTTTACCAATCATAAGCTACACCCTAATCACTAAACTTTAATAACAAACTAAGATTAATTAGTACGAGAATATAATTGGTCACATGATAAAAAAAGAAAAATAAAGAAAAATATTGAATGAAATGGTGATACTTACAATTGTACAATATGCTACTCAATTGACATTTTTTTGCTAGCTATAACATAAGTCGTTTGGTTGTTTTGGTAGCACATGAAATTAATTGAATTTTGACTAATTATTTATAGAAAATGGATCTTCATAATAAAATTTTAAAATATATTATTGATACGATACATTAATTATTCTTAATTTATTTATAATAATTTTTATAATTTTATTAGGATAACAACTTTATTTTTTGCCCAATTATAGTCAAGTAATCACCAAGTTTGAGCGAAATTATCTTTACAAGACATCATGAATATAATATGTAAGAAATAGGCGGCTAGGACTGTTCCAGAAAACAACCACTTGTGAGTATAGTTGTGCTCACAAGTGTCAAGACAGTTGTCTTGTCAACAATTCAGAAATGCAGCGGAATAAAACAAACAGAAATTAAACACTTCAGCAAGAAATTACTTGCTGGAAAACTTTCATATACGAAAACTATCTTGCAGAGTACAAGATGAATGAAAGAAACAAAAACAATTAAAAGAACAAACTATTCTAGATCACTAGAACTCACAAAACACTCAACCACTTAGAAGTCTTTTGGGGAAGAACTTCTAAGAAAACAAAGGACTCTCTAAACTTCTGAATTCTCTCAAAGACTGCTCAGAATCCGTGATCAGCAAAGGAGTACGGCATTTGTATTTATAGGATCTCTTGGCCGCAATCTTAATCACACGTGATCTTCAATTTAGCCAATCATTCATTCCTTGTGAGAGTCCACCTAAAATACACTCCTAAAATACATAACAACTTTCCAAAGATAACCATTAATATGTTAGTGAAATAAATCCTAAATAAAATATACATAACTAATTATAAATAAGATATACACAAAAAAATTATGAATAAAATATACTTAACAATCAGAATCACAAAGATTTAAATATGATAGAGTATTTTCATACTCTTCAATCCCCTCCTATCTTTGTGGTTCTGAACAAAATCTGCAAAGAACATGTTAATGCAGTTCATACCAAAAAATAATAACCTAGGAAACTACTAAGATATTACCAAAGTATCAAAGTTATTACAGATCAACGAAACTAAAATTTAAACATTGTTTTTGTGACCAAGATCAGAGTACAAATCTTCTCCAAGGATTTCAGTTTCAGCATCATCATCCATATTTCTTTCAAAAGAAAATGCAAGCTCACTATCACCTCGAGCACCAGCAGCACTTGAACCAGCAATGGTGAGTGCTCCCCTTGCATTAGTTTCCCCTGCATTATTCCCAGCTGCACTAGCTCCTCCTGCATTCACAGTCTCTCACCCTTTTTGTTAGGAACCAACATTCAACACATTTCGCAGCCCATCCAGAGTGACTTCCAGCCTTGAGATGATAATCTGCTTGGCTAAGATCTCGGCTTTGTGAGTGGGTATCTGGGCTATGATGGAGTCAATTTGGGCCTGGAGAACAGCTTGTGAAGATCCTGGAGGAGTTATGGCTGATGACTGCACAATTGTGGGGACAGAGGAGGGCACAGTTGGCGTAACAACTGGGTTGTCAACTGGCTTAGCCCAGTCATTGTGTCGTTGAGGCTTAAACATGGTTTTGGGCTGAATAATTTTGGAAGGAAGAGAAATAAGGATTTCATCTTTATCAGCCACAATTCCATGTGTTCCAAGAAGAGCATAAATGAGACAAGGATGGGGAAGACGGTAGGAGGTGTTTATAGATTCAGCATAACTCACAATGGTTTCAAAAATGACTTGACCAAGGTTAAACTTATTTTCCCCAATGGAATGTAACAGCAAGGCTTGCTCATGGGTAACAATGGATGGATTAGAGGATGGTTTCCAATTAGTGAGCATGATATGATGGAGGAGAAGATAGAGACGAGACAGTGAGGTGGAACGAAGTTCAGAAGGCCAAACCAAAATGGTGTTATCAGAGATTATCCTAACGGCCTCATCAATGTTCTGAGAAATTTCAGAGAAGGGGGTGTTGGGAGTTTGGAGAATCTCATTGATTTTAGCAGGAGAAAAATCAATCACCCTATCCCTAATAAAGGTTTTGAGAAAATTTGGGGAGGTATCCAATGCAACATCTTCAGTAAGATTTGCATAAAATTCAATAACCAACTTACGTGAAAATGGTGAAGCAAAAATCCAACGACTTCCCAAGCTTTCTCTCATCCAAAAAACCCATCACACTTAACCTGTCAAACACCTTCACATCCCTTTGCCTTTCGATAGTAAACTTTTGGGATAAATACTTGGAATATCTCTCAACAGAGTCAGGATAGAAGAATTTTGGATCATGAGGGGAGTCAATATCATAGGGCACAAGGGGAATAGAAGCAGAAGGTTTACGTACTCTTTTTCCCTTGACAAGCTGTACCAGCACCACTTGACTGACCAGTTGACAATCTTGATGATTTGGCAAATCTTCTATCAACTGGTTTGACAACAGCAGAAGCCCCAGAACCAGGATTGTTCATAACTCCCCTTCATGTTGAAATTGGACCATCATTATCAGAGAGGGTGGCATCTTAATCAACCTTAACATCCTCATCACTTGAATTGTCTGGTTGAGAGGATGAGCCTTCTTCTACCATCAGAATTTCTAAGGCTTTGTGTTTGGCTCCTCTTGTCTGAACCCTAGCCGGAGTTGGTGCGGTTGAAGCGGAGCTTTGATTGGGGCGACCTTTTTAGAGACCCTTTGTTTCTTCACCGGAATTAGGGAAACCAACGGAACATCATCGCCGGAATTTGAAGTAGCTGACGACGTCGGAGACGGAGAAGGCGAGAGTTCCTCATCCTCTGATTCGTTCAAAATCAGGCGGCGACGGGTCTTTGCAGTGGCCGCTGAGGCCTTACCCTTTGTTTTTGCCTCGGCTTCCATAACTTCCCTAGCTTCATCTGGTTTGAAAAACCCAGAAGACGCCCCTGTTCCCAATCTTTCCAAACGACCGGAGCGGCGAGACCCGGGGGCCATTGCTCTACGTGTTTTGGCCAGGGAGGTGACCTGGAGAGGGTTTTCAACGTCAATGGCGTGTTTAGGCAGCCCTAAAAACCTTGGATCAACAGCAGAGTCTGATTGAGGAACATTGATCAAGTCGGCAACAATGGCGTTGCATGTGTAGGTGACTGGTGCATACGAGGATGGCGACGCCATGAATACCTGCGCACAGGAGAGAGAAATACCAGTGCAAATTAACCTTGAGGGAGAAAGAGAAATTAAGAGAGATAAAGATATAGTGAGTTGACATGGGTTTTGATGGAGGAGATATGACCTTACATTTGACCTGACAAGCTCAATAACTCCAGAAGGGTAATGAACACAGACAATGTGGGTGGTGCACTGGATGAGGGAGGAAACCGTGTGACTCCTTTTAATGTTGGACACCCTTTAAAATTCCAAAAGAGACTGGGATTTTGATTTTAAAAGCTGAGATCTTGACACACATTGTGATTATCTATTTTTCCCAGAATAGATACTTGCCATAATTCCACAAAATCCATAGTTCCACAAAGGTACACCAACTCAAAAAAATTTGCATCCTGCACGAAACTTGACCATCACGTTACTAGATTATCGTTAAACACATGAAAGCATTAAATCTGTAACACGAAGAAGAACAGTTCAATTTGCTGATTTAAATACCAAGGGAAAAAAACAAAAAACAAAAAATATGCCTAAACACACAGGTGAAGATTGTCTCAATTTTGGTGTGACATAGAATGGTTAACTCAGTTCATGACTCGGTTTCAACTCGCAAGAATTCAATGAGATTCACCTTCAATCATGCAGCCTCTAGAACACTCCCTTTGAAGGCTTATGACTTATGAATCAGTTATGGGGAGGAGCTTTTCACTCTCACAATACAGTGTTACACTGATTCTCAAGTTATGTATAAAAACATGTCAGCACATTGCCTAAATGAGTAGTAACTTCAAAGACTGGAGGCAGCTTGTTTTTCCCGTAACCTTAGATTGAATGCCCACTCCATGATAACACTTTAGGAATTAACAAGATAAATTTAATATGGAGTCAAGAAGGGTCTCACATTCAAGGGTCAAAGTTCGGAGTCAAGGAACTAAAGAAGACCAAGTGATCAGAAGAGACAATCGTGCAAGGATGAATGCAATCTACAACTATTTTTTTTTTTAATTAGTGTGAACTGTAACATACTATTATACAGTCTATGCAGACAGTTGTCCGCACAGTTGGGCAGTCAACTGGTAACACACAATCCGAGAGACCTCTTGAGGGAAGAAAATCTCTCGAAATCCAAAGCCTTGGTAAAGATATCAGCAAGTTGATCCGTTGTGCTTACATGTTCAAAAGTAATGATTTGTTGTTCAACGAGATCTCTAATAAAATGATGCCTAATATCTATGTGCTTTGTTCGGGAATGTTGTACCGGATTCTTGGCAATATTCTGAGCACTTAAACTATCACAATATACCATCAAGGTATCACTTTTAAGACCATAATCTTTAATCATTTGGTTCATCCACAATAACTGGGTACAACAACTACCAACTGCGATGTATTCAGATTCAGCAGTTGATAAAGAAACACAATTTTGTTTCTTACTAAACCAAGACACAAGATTATTCCCAAGATAAAAACACCCACCCGTGGTGCTCTTTCTATCATCAGTACTCCCAGTCCAATCTGAATCACCATACCCAACAAGATTTGTGTTTGTGTCCCTTATGTAGCTTAACCCCATATTTGTGGTACCACTAACATATCGAATTATCCGCTTAACGGCAGTTAAGTGGGATACCTTGGGGTCAGCCTGATACCTAGCACAAAGGCAGACACTAAACATGATATCGGGGCAACTCGCTGTAAGGTACAGTAAGCTGCTTATCATACTCCGATAAAGTGTTTGATCAACACTCTCTCCATCCTCATCTTTAAACAGTTTTTGTGAAGACCCCATGGGAGTTTTTAAGTGAGAATCATTCTCGAGACCAAATTTCTTTACCAATTTTTTGGCATACTTGGATTGGGAAATTGACATTCCTTCTTTAGATTGAACAATTTGTAGTCCAAGAAAGAATTTCAATTCACCAACCATACTCATTTCAAATGTGGATGTCATACTCTCTACAAACATGTCAAGCATATTTTTAGAAGTAGAACCGAAGACTATGTCATCCACATAAATCTGAGCCACGAGAATGTCCCTTTTATTTTTCAAAATGAACAAAGTTTTATCAACCTCCCCTTTTTTAAAACCAAGTTGAATAAGGTGCTCTATTAGTCTTCCATACCAAGCACGTGGGGCTTGCTTTAGACCATAGAGCGCCTTTTTCAAATCCCTTGGGTTGCTCAACAAAAACTTCCTCATTTAAAAAACCATTTAGAAACGCACTCTTCACATCCATTTGATGAAGAGTGATTTTTAAATAGCATGAGATTTCTAATAGCAGTCTAATGGACTCAATTCGGGCTATCAGGGCAAAAGTCTCGTCAAAGTCCACACCCTCTAATTGAGTGTAGCCCTGAGCCACTAGACGTGCTTTGTTCCTTGTTATTATGCCTTGTTCATCAGATTTATTCTTAAATATCTATTTAGTCCCAATAACATTGATGTTAGAGAGTCTAGGAACCAAGAACCAAACATCATTCTTTTCAAATTGAATCAATTTCTCTTGCATGGCATTGATCCAATTATCATCTTTCAAAGCTTCTGACATATTTTTGGGCTCAAAATTAGCCACAAAGCAACAAGAGCTTACCTGATGGTATGCGGATTGCATGCACAACATACCGGCCAATTCTCGGTAATTTATTCTTTTCCCTCTTGTTTTTCTTCCTTCATCCACTCCCCCAATAACCTGGGAAGTTTGATGATATCCCTGTATGCTTGCAGCGGCATCATTGCCTCTGCTTTCCTGATCTTCACCGATTTCAGAATCTGAACCAGAATCAGCTGCGGTGACCATCTGTCATGTCAGTTGACTGTTCATTTTGACCGTCAGTTGTCCTCACAAGTGGTGCATTTGCAGAATCTGTTGTATTCTTTGGTTCAGATTCATCATTAATCTGTTCACACTCCCAAGTGCAACCTGAAACATCATCCTCAGCGGTTTTGACATTAAGATCAGTAGCATCATCAAAAATAACATTTATAGATTCCATAATTGTTTCGGTTTTTAAATTATAGACTCTATAGGCTCTACTATTCTGAGAGTATCCAATGAAGATGGCCTTGTCACTTTTTGAATCAAATTTAGAAAGATACTCACGATCATTGAGAATGTAGCAAATACACCCAAAGACATGAAAGTATTTGACCGTGGGTTTCTTTCCAAGTAAAAACTCGTAGGGTGTCATGGTACTTCCAATTCTTAGAAAGACACGATTCCCTATATGACAAGCCGTATTAACTGCTTCTGCCCAAAAAAATTTAGACAAGTTTTTAGCACTCAACATGACTCTAGCCATCTCTTGTAATGTGCGATTTTTCCTTTCCGCTACTCCATTTTGTTGCGGAGTTTTGGGGGCTGAGAACTCATGAGTAATCCCCTTTGACTCGCAAAATGATGAAAAGGTAGAATTGTTGGTGTTGTATGCTCTAAGCACGTTTTGTAAAACGATTAATGTTATTAATATTAATGATATTGAATGTTTGATTATTATATCCTTTGCATGTTTATTATAATAATCCCCGTCCCTGATAATTATGATTAATTGTTAGTATAAGTTTAATGGATAATCATGTGATGATTATGGTGTATGGGATACAATTAAACTTATGGGTATTTGTTGGAGACCAAATACTGGACTGACCCATATGAGATTTATGTCATGGTCACAATGTCATAATTAAGTCTCATATAGTTATATTACTGGAATCTTTAGACCTGAGATTATCACAGTCTTCCACTCGATGAACATTACGTTTGACATATTCAAACGTTACCCCTAATCGGGTAGCTATAAAGAATGTGATTGGCGTAATCGGATTCATGTAGGGAAAGGTAATAAATCAAGAAGGGATTTGTTCCTCGTAAGAGAGAGATGTCAAGCTTTGGCCACTCGAAGAATGGTGTTGATGAAATGCATGGCCGTGCTCAAATAAGATTTGTACTATCAATACATTCTGGATCGAGAAAGCATTGAACATTGTAAGTTGACCATTGACCATGGCTTACGTTCAATAGACATCGTGAAACAAAGAGATTGTAATATGTTCTATAAAGGATTCACGAACTTATACAAGTTATATTAATTGGGTAGTCATGATGGCTTGCTAGAGTCCGCTCATGATTTATGAGCACAAATGTGTTTGGGCTCATTGCCAACTTAATATAATCCTATGGGGTCACACACAAAAGGACGAATTGTTTAAAAGGCTAAAATCGGAATTCTGGTGGTGCTCGGCCGAGCACCTCATATGACTCGGCCGAGCATGGGAAATCAGAAGGTCAGATTTTCTGGAGCAAAGGTGCTCGGCCGAGCAGGCCCTGTTCGGGCCCAAAAACTGATTTCGTGTTGTGACGGGTTTTAACCTATTTCTCCTAAACGGTTTAGGACTAATAAGTATATAAACCTCTAACAACGACCTAATCAGTATGAATTGATTCCATATCAATTAGATAGCCTCCGAGAGAGAGAAAAACAAGTTCTTCTTCTTCCTCAAGAACAAGAACATTGATTTTCCATATAGCCTTCAAAGTAGAAAGAGTTTCTATTGGGTCTAGCAATCCGGTTCAAGAATCGTTCTTGAAATTCGTTCGCGTGTGGATAAACATAGAGGGCGTTGGCATCAACTCCTTCAAAGTTCGTGATCCAAGTTTTGCGGTCGTTCCTACGTTCGTGATTCGAAGAAGCGCGAAGAACAAAGATTGAAGATCTCAGAATTTTAAAGCTCCGTCACGGTTAGTGTTCTAAATTCATCTCCATATTAATTTAATCATCTTGATCGGATCTAGGCTTTTGGGTTTCATTCCGCTGCGCATGTTTGCTCAAAACCCAACAGTGGTATCAGAGCCCCGTTCATCATGATTATTTTAATAATAACATGTTAATGATATAATTGGATTATATGTTTTGGCATGCTATGAGAATTTGGATTCAAGATATTTATGTGATCTGAGTTTTATGTTTATATATGAGATTTATTGAAACCATAAAATCGCACCGTTTAAATACGTTATGTGGGATCTACGATTACAATAATAATTTGATTATTATGTTCCTTTAGATTATCAAAAATTAATTGGATTGATTTGTTGATGATTTTTGATTCATGAATAAATCGTTTATTCAAAGTTTTGATGAACATGATGATATGATCATTATGAACACCAAATCCTAAATGAATCGGGAAGGCAATCTTAGAATTAAAATTCGACAAGAAAATTTGTTCTGTTCGTGGTGCTCGGCCGAGCAGTCTATAAGACTCGGCCGAGCAGAGTCGTCAGAAGCAAAGGGTTTTCTGGAACACAGAGGCGCTCGGCCGAGCACCTTAAAGGACTCGGCCGAGCAGGTTGATTTTGGACAGAATTTGTTTTTCAGATGGCTGGTTTTAGAAACCGTGTTTCCTGAAATTAAATGGCTTGTTTAAAATCACTTTGGATTGAATTTGTTTGTCAGATGGCTGGTTTGAGAAGCCGTGTTTCCTGAAAACAAATATCAAGGTCAAAGTAATAAATTTATGGGACAAAAGAATTTAGAATCGAGTTACTTTATGTAAGGGATTGTGGATGCCTATTGGCTTAGTTTCGACCTTACATAGTTGTTTCTTCTAGTTTCTAAATTTGGTACGGGGTTGTGGATGCCTTCTGGCTTAGTTTCGACCGTACAATCGTGCTCTCAATAATGTGTTAAAGAATTTATCCCCATAAATCAATCACATAAAATCTTAATTTAATTAATGAGATTAGTTAAATTATTAACCATTGCTTTATGTGTTTATATTATGTGACTATAAACATTAACCATGCTATATGTCATGAACCTTCTTTAAAATTTAAGTTCCGTGCCAATCCATGATTAAAACACTTGTGAGTACGTGGGTAGTTTTGTGTGGGTTACGCCCTAGCGTAGGTGCATTGATTCTATCCATTTATGAGCAAGATGAGGAAACAGTGATTCCTATACGTTTAAAATTGTTTAACTTAATTAGGCTATCAAAACAGTTTTGGGCCTAAGGCACAGATGAGATTAAAACATGTTAGATATACGATACCTAAAATCTCATAAAAGATCTAAGAGTCATATACGATATGATTGACAAGGAGTTGTCTACCTAAATAACTTATTTTGAGCAGTCGTGCCCTAGCCGACTCAAAGTTAAGTGAAATATGGATCTTAGCCCATTCAAATTATATCATACATTGGATGTATATGAAGGTTATATAATTTAGTGGGAGTATTTGTAAAATACTATTAATTTAATATCTTTAATTAAGTTGGTACTTATATTTAATTATATGTTTGCATAATTGTAGATAATGGCTCAGAATACAAATTTATCACTGCGATCTATCCTTGAGAAGGAGAAACTTCAAGAAGATGGAGCTAACTATACGGATTGGATCCGTAGCCTTAGAATTGTTCTAAAGCATGAGGATAAGCTCTATATTCTTGATGAGCCCGTTCCTGAAGAAGAACCTGCTTCTAATGCACCCAAGGATGAGAGAAACGCCTACAAGAAACATGTGAATGATTCTCGTGAGGTGGGTTGTCTTATGCTTGCGGCCATGTGTTCAGAACTTCAGAAGATTCTTGAACACTTGGAAGCATTTGACCTTGCTGCTACATTGAAAGATATGTTCCAAGAACAAGCAAGGCAAGAGAGGTTCGACACCATAGCTGCCCTAGTCTCATGCAAGATGAGCGAAGGACAGTCTGTGAGCCCTCATGTTTTGAAAATGAAGGCTTACTTTGAGAAACTAGAGAGGCTTGGCCATCCAATTGAGATTGAGTTGGCTACCGATTTTATTCTTAATTCATTGCCCAAAAGCTATAATCAGTTCGTCATGAACTTTAATATGCAAGGGATGGATAAGACTATGTCTGAATTGCATGGGATGCTTAAGCAGGCAGAAAAGAAAATTGGTAAAGAGACCGCTCCTGTACTCATTGTGTCTAAGGAAGGAAAGGGCCAAAAAGGCAAAGGAAAGGGTAAGGCAAAAGTTGTCAAACCCAAGATTAGCAAGGCAATTGTTGCCAAAGCTAATGTGGCTAAACCTTCTTCCCAAAAGGATGCAATTTGTTTCCACTGCAATGAGATTGGACATTGGAAACGAAATTGCAAGGTTTACAAGGAAGAGTTAAAGAAGAAGAAGAGCGGTGGGACTGCATCTACTTCAGGTATCTATGTTATAGATATTTTACTTTCTACTTCTAGCTCCTGGGTATTAGATACTGGATGTGGATCTCACATTTGTTTAAATGTGCAGGGACTAAGGAATAGAAGGCTACTTAAAGATGGCGAAGTGGACCTACGCGTGGGAAATGGAGCAAGAGTTGCTGCATTAGCCGTAGGAACATATGATGTCATTTTACCTAGCGGATTAATTCTTGTTTTGAACAATTGTTATTACGTTCCGGATTTAAGTAGAAATATTATTTCAATTTCTTGTTTGGATAATGAATGTTTTAAGTTTCTTATTGAAAATAAGAAGTTTTATATTTATTTAAATGATATGCTTTATTGTACTGCATGTTCATTTAATGGCCTTTATGTTCTTGATGTTGAAAGTGGGAATAATGAGAATGTTTATAATATAAATAAGAAATCCAAACCTAATGATGTAAATCATACTTATTTATGGCATTGCCGTCTTGGTCATATTAATGAGAAGCGTATCTCAAAACTCCATGGGGACGGACTTCTAAATTCACATGATTTTGAATCATATGAAACTTGTGAGTCATGTTTACTTGGAAAGATGACTAAGGCACCTTTTACTAAGAGTAGTGAAAGGGCTAATGACTTATTGGCCCTCATACATACTGATGTGTGTGGACCAATGAGTTGCAATGCTAGGGGAGGATATCAATACTTCATAACTTTTACTGATGATTTTAGTAGATATGGCTATGTCTACTTAATGAAACATAAAAGTGAATCTTTTGAGATATTTAGAATATTTCAAAATGAAGTACAAAATCAACTTGGCAAAACTATTAAAGCACTTCGATCAGATCGTGGTGGAGAATATTTAAGCCAAGAATTTGACAATCATCTGAAAGATTGTGGAATTGTTTCACAATTAACTCCACCTGGGACACCACAATGGAATGGTGTGTCCGAACGGATAAATAGGACTTTATTGGATATGGTCCGCTCCATGATGAGTCAAGTTGATATTCCTTTAACCTTTTGGGGACATGCACTAGAAACTGCTGCACTAACACTAAATAATGTTCCAACAAAATCTGTTCCAAAGACTCCACATGAGATGTGGACTGGAAGAAAACCTAGTTTGTCTTTCATGAAGATTTGGGGTTGTGAAGCATTTGTTAAGAAGCTCATATCTGACAAACTCACACCTAAATCTGATAAATGTATTTTCGTTGGTTACCCTAAGGAAACTAAGGGTTATTACTTTTACAACCGCACGGAAAACCGAAAATTACATGGAACAAAATGTTGGATCTGAACAAGTTTCACAAAGAGTTGTGGAACCTACTCAGAATACTCAAGTTCCTCGCAGAACTGGTAGGGTGCGATCTGAACCTGAGAGATATGGATTTCTCATGACAGATAGCAATGAAGTAGAAGTCATAGTTGATGACGAACCTACTTCCTACCAAGAAGCGATGTCCGCTCCTGATTCAGATAAATGGCTTGGAGCCATGGAATCTGAAATTAAATCCATGTATGATAATCAAGTTTGGAACTTGATTGATGCGCCCGAAGGTGTAAAAACCATAGGATGTAAATGGGTTTTCAAAAAGAAAACTGACATGGATGGAAAGGTGCATACTTATAAAGCTAGACTTGTAGCGAAAGGCTATAGGCAGATTCATGGTATCGACTATGATGAAACCTTTTCGCCCGTAGCAATGATCAAGTCTATAAGAATTTTACTTGCCATAGCCGCATATTTTGACTATGAGATATGGCAAATGGATGTCAAAACAGCGTTCCTTAACGGGAACTTACTTGAGGATGTTTACATGACACAACCTGAAGGTTTTGAAATTCCAGAAAATTCTAACAAAGTATGCAAATTGCAACGATCCATTTATGGATTGAAGCAAGCCTCTAGGAGTTGGAATCTTCGATTTGATGAATCGGTCAAAGAGTTTGGCTTCATCAAGAACGAAGATGAACCTTGCGTTTACAAGAAGATTAGTGGGAGCGTAGTATTATTTCTGGTACTATATGTAGATGACATATTGATCATAGGAAACGACATTCCCGCACTACAGTCTGTAAAGACTTGGTTAGGAAAGTGTTTCTCTATGAAAGATATGGGAGAAGCCGCTTATATCCTTGGCATTAGGATCTATCGTGATAGATCCAAGAAATTGGTTGGTTTAAGTCAAGATACATATATTGAAAAAGTTCTTAAGAGATTCTGCATGGAAAACTCTAAGAGAGGAAATTTGCCAGTGGGACATGGCATAACTCTAAGCAAGAATCAGTGTCCTAAGACAACTGATGAGCGTAAGAGAATGATTGGGATTCCATATGCTTCCGCAATTGGATCAATCATGTATGCCATGATATGTACTAGACCCGATGTCTCGTATGCTTTGAGCATGACGAGTAGATATCAATCAAATCCTGGTGAAAATCATTGGATTGCAGTCAAGACGATTCTTAAGTACTTGCGAAGGACTAAAGATTCGTTCTTGGTGTATGGAGGTGTGGAAGGTGATCTTGTTGTAAGTGGTTACACAGATGCAAGCTTTCAAACCGACAAGGATGATTTTAGATCGCAATCTGGATTTGTATTTGTGCTTAATGGAGGTGCTGTTAGCTGGAAGAGTTCTAAGCAAAGTACTGTCGCTGATTCTACAACGGAAGCTGAGTATATTGCTGCATCCGATGCTGCTAAAGAAGCTGTTTGGATCAAGAAGTTCATAACTGAACTAGAGGTAGTTCCTAGCATTGCTGATCCAATAGACCTTTATTGTGATAATAATGGTGCTATTGCTCAAGCAAGGGAACCAAGAAACCATCAGAAGTCCAAACAAATACTTAGGCGTTACCATGTCATTTGAGAAATCATTAACAGAGGTGACGTGAATATATGCAGAGTACCAACTGATGATAACATTGCCGACCCATTGACAAAGGGTCTTCCACAAGCAAAGCATGATGGTCATGTTAGGTCTATGGGTATTCGATACATTAATTAGGCCTAGTGCAAGTGGGAGATTGTTGGTGTTGTATGCTCTAGGCACGTTTTGTAAAACGATTAATGTTATTAATATTAATGATATTGAATGTTTGATTATTATATCCTTTACATGTTTATTATAATAACCCCCGTCCCTGATAATTATGATTAATTGTTAGTATAAGTTTAATGGATAATCATATGATGATTATGGTGTATGGGATACAATTAAACTTATGGGTATTTGTTGGAGACCAAATACTGGACTGACCCATATGAGATTTATGTCATGGTCACAATGTCATAATTAAGTCTCATATAGTTATATTACTGGAATCTTTAGACCTGAGATTATCACAGTCTTCCACTCGATGAACATTACGTTTGACATATTCAAACGTTACCCCTAATCGGGTAGCTATAAAGAATGTGATTGGCGTAATCGGATTCATGTAGGGAAAGGTAATAAATCAAGAAGGGATTTGTTCCTCGTAAGAGAGAGATGTCAAGCTTTGGCCACTCGAAGAATGGTGTTGATGAAATGCATGGCCGTGCTCAAATAAGATTTGTACTATCAATACATTCTGGATCGAGAAAGCATTGAACATTGTAAGTTGACCATTGACCATGGCTTACGTTCAATAGACATCGTGAAACAAAGAGATTGTAATATGTTCTATAAAGGATTCACGAACTTATACAAGTTATATTAATTGGGTAGTCATGATGGCTTGCTAGAGTCCGCTCATGATTTATGAGCACAAATGTGTTTGGGCTCATTGCCAACTTAATATAATCCTATGGGGTCACACACAAAAGGACGAATTGTTTAAAAGGCTAAAATCGGAATTCTGGTGGTGCTCGGCCGAGCACCTCATATGACTCGGCCGAGTATGGGAAATCAGAAGGTCAGATTTTCTGGAGCAAAGGTGCTCGGCCGAGCACCTTAAAGGACTCGGCCGAGCAGGCCCTGTTCGGGCCCAAAAACTGATTTCGTGTTGTGACGGGTTTTAACCTATTTCTCCTAAACGGTTTAGGACTAATAAGTATATAAACCTCTAACAACGACCTAATCAGTATGAATTGATTCCATATCAATTAGATAGCCTCCGAGAGAGAGAAAAACAAGTTCTTCTTCTTCCTCAAGAACAAGAACATTGATTTTCCATATAGCCTTCAAAGTAGAAAGAGTTTCTATTGGGTCTAGCAATCCGGTTCAAGAATCGTTCTTGAAATTCGTTCGCGTGTGGATAAACATAGAGGGCGTTGGCATCAACTCCTTCAAAGTTCGTGATCCAAGTTTTGCGGTCGTTCCTACGTTCGTGATTCGAAGAAGCGCGAAGAACAAAGATTGAAGATCTCAGAATTTTAAAGCTCCGTCACGGTTAGTGTTCTAAATTCATCTCCATATTAATTTAATCATCTTGATCGGATCTAGGCTTTTGGGTTTCATTCCGCTGCGCATGTTTGCTCAAAACCCAACAAGAATTTTCGAATTCGGTACCATGATCGGATCTAATCCTAATGGCTTTTAAACCATACAGATTTTTCACCTTCTTGTACCAAATTTTAAACTCTTCAATTGTGTTGGATTTTTCCCTTAAAAAAATGACCCAAGTGTAACGAGAAAAATCATCCACACACAAAATAGTATTTCTTTCGAGACATACTTTCCACTTCCATTGGACCCATTAAATCAGTGTGAATCAATTCTAGACACCTAGAGGTTCCAAAATTTTGCACCTTTTTGTGACTAGACTTAATTTGTTTTCCCTTTTGACAAGATCCACACACACTTAATTTTTTTAAATCCAAATTTGGCAAACCTTTGGCTGCCCCAAACTTTATTAGATCACTTATTTTTCTCTCACTAGCATGTCCAAGCTTTTGATGCCAAATTTCAAGCTCATCAGTTTTGCTAGAATGACAAGATTCATCTTCACCAATTTTGTAACAGTTATCTGATGAACGAACACCCGATAAGACACACACATTATTGGTATCAAAAACCTCATATTTGAACTTATTAAACTTAACAAACAAATCATCATCATACAGTTGGCTGATACTTATCAAATTTGCTTTTAATCCGTCAAAATGTAAAATATTGCGCAAATTTGGTAATCCATCAACACTCAACGTACCTTTCCCAATGACCTTTCCCTTAGCACCTCCGCCGAAATTTACATTTCCACCTTTGATCTTTGAAGTGCTCAAGGGAACCGGTCATATGACGAGAACAGCCACTATCAAAGTACCATGCTCTTTCCACACTGCTTTTGAAGGAGGTAAACACCACTTGACACAGCAGGGTGTCCTTTCTTACCCATGTTCCTTTTGTTACAGCCTTCTGCTGTCTGGGCTGTTTCCTGGGCAGTTGATTGTCAGACTGTGCCCACAGTTGTCTGCTCAAGTGACAGCTATTCTTGTCCAAGCCAAGTTCCTATTTCAATTTATAATAGAATGAACGATGTGTCCAGAAGCAAAACAATGATGACACACGTATCTCCTCTTTCTATTTCTTCTATTTTTGTGAGGAGACACGTGATTAGCAGTAAAACTCTCATTGTCTTTTGAAATGCTCTCTCCTTCCTTGACAAAAATTGGATCTCTTTAGCCTAATCCTGATTTTCCTTGATTTTCAATGTTTAAAACCTCATCTAACTTAGCTTTACCATTGTTAAGCTTTGTGAGAGTGTTTGTTTCCTTTTCAAGATCGCTTTTATATTTTTTACACTTTATTTCCTTTTTAGTAAGCATGGCTTCTAACTTGCTAATGGAGTCATTTTGAAAATCCTTTTCACTCACTAATCTCTCATTTTCAGATTTAAGAGACAAATTAGAGGTGGTGAGTTTTTCAGTTGCCTTCTTGAACTCTTTGAGTTGTTCCATTCGTTTGGATCAATCTGTGAACAACTCAACATAGTTCTCATGTAGTTCTTCATACGTGAGACAGTCTTTTTCATCTTGTTTTGACTCTTCAGTCTCACCTGCAGATGTAGAGTTTAAGCAGGTATACACATTAGTATCATTTGAGCTGACAGTTGACTGTTCATCTTCAATGTCAGATTCACTGTCAGACTCACTATCACTAAGAGTCGAAGTACAACTCATCTTTTTCTCAAAACTTTCACTAGAAGATGAAGGAGATGATTCATAAACAATTAAAATCCCTCTAAGTTCCATAAAACTCATCGTCTCAACATCATAGAATTCTTTTAACACAGAAATTACCACATTGAATCGTTTTGGAAGGGATCTTAACATTTTACTCACAAGTCTAGCATCAGAGGATGATTCCCCTTCCTCATATAACTCATTCGCAATATTTATTAACTTATCAGAAAAACACTTAATAGTTTTATTCTCCTTCATTTTCAAGTTTTCAAAAACAATGGTTAAAACCAAAAACCTTTTTTGTTCATAGTCAGTTGTGCTGTCATTTGACAGTACATCCTCACTATCAGTTTGACTGTCAGAAAGGGAAGATTGTGATGATCGATAACATGACAGGTTAGCTGTCTCATCGTCATCATCTGAATCACTTAAAGTAGCAGATAAACTCATCCCTCTCTTTTTGAGTGTGTTTGCGCACTCATTAGCATAGTGGCCGTATCCTTGACATGCCCTGCACTGAACGGACTCAATTGATTTTTTGTTATCAGAAAAAGGCTTTTTCACGCTTACACTAATTTCCTTCCTGAATGGTTCAGCCTTGGTGGAAGGAGTGAAGTCTTTGTTGGGAAACTTTTGTTGCCTTTTCTTATTCAAAACATTTTTGAATTTTTGAGTTATTAGGGCACACTCATCTTCCTCCAAGGTTGATTAATCAATATCCTTAGACAATTGCACAAGATATTTGGACACGGTTAGAGCACTAGCAAGAGCAATTGAATTTGCTTTGCTGGTTTTTTGCACTTCAAGGTTCAATTCAAACGTAGTAAGAATACTTAGAACCTTTTCAAGACTCACGGTCCGAGTATCACAAGTTTCTTCAATGACAGAGACTTTAATGTTAAATTTTTCTGGGAGAGTTCTTAAAAGTTTACTAACCAACCTTGCATTGGAGATGAATTCTCCTAATGCAAAGGATTCATTTGAAATATCAATTAATTTAGCAGAATAGTTTTGAATAGTTTCATTTTCTCCCATCCTTAAATTTTCAAACTCTGTCATCAATCTCCTTAATTTAGTTTGTTTGACACTGTCAGATAGGGATGACAATTTTTCCGAACCCGATCCGTTCCGAGGGCGATCCGATCCGTAATTTTCGGGTTCAATTTGCAATTTTATGATCCGTTCGGATTTTGGATCGGTTTCGGTTAGACCCTCCGATCCGACCCGATCCGAATTATGTGCTATTCTTTTTTTTTTTTTAATTATTTACCCTCATACTTTCTATTATTTACACTTCAACCCTACCTATATATATAGTCAATTTAGGGTTGGAGAAGCCAAATCAAACACACGCCGCACTCTATTTCTCTCTGTTCTGTTCTCCCATCCGCTCGCCATCGCCGTCGCCGCTCGCTGTCGCCTCTAGCCTTTGCCGTCGCCGACTCACCGTTACCTCCATCGCCGAGGTAAAATACTCAACTTCAATTCTTCCCCTTTACCCTAATTTCAAAATTAGGGCTCAAGGATATTTAACATTTTTCGTTTCTTTCTTTCTATTCCTTCACTATCCTTACCCTTTTTCATGAAAAAAAAACCTATGTTTTGTATGCTTGAATCATCCCGTCCATTTGCTAAAAAACCCCACAATTTTATTGGGCAAAACCCCTTTTATTAATATTGTATTATGATTGCATTTTGATTGAGTTCTTACATGAAATTTATCTGATGTTGATGATTGAAAATGGGGAATTTGGTCAACTGTTGGATTTCATATGTGGGTTTAATGGGTATCTCGTTTAATTTGGTCATCTGTTGGAATTTGGTCAACTGATTGGTGCCTCTTGCTGTTGCTGGGAAGGGGAAGGGAGGATTCGGATCGGGCCTCGGGTTCGGATCGAGTCTCGGGTCGGAGCAGCGATCGGGCCGCGGATCGGATCGGGTCGCGGATCGGATCACGGATCATGGCAGTTCGGATCGGGTTCGGTCACACATTTGCATAGTTCGGATCGGGTTCGGATCGGTCCTGATCCGACTCGAACCCGACCCGTTGCCATCCCTACTATCAGACCCTTCATAATGAAGTTGTAAAATGTCCCAAGAAGTTTTGACAACTGTATGGTTAGAGAATAACCGATACAGATTGTGATCAACATGATCAGATATGGCAGCCATTGCCTTTGCATTGTAATTTGCAAGGGCAATTTCTTTCGCATTCCATTCTTGCTCGGGTTTTGGGTCAAAAACTTTTTCCTTTTTCTCTTCTTCAGATGCAGAAGCTTTTGCTTTTGGATCAACTATTTCCATAGTAGGGGATGTATATCCCACAAGAATACTGACCCACGCACGATGATCAATGTTTTTAATGTGCATGATCATCTTTGCCTTCCAAATGGTATAGTTTGAACTATCCAGAGTAGGCGGCTTACGAGTATGAGGACAGTCCATAGTGGTCATTATAGGATCGATCTCAGTGTATCGAGACCAAAGCTCCTGATGCCAATTGTAAGAAATAGGCGGCTAGGACTGTTCCAGAAAACAACCACTTGTGAGTACAGTTGTGCTCACAAGTGTCAAGACAGTTATCTTGTCAACAATTCAGAAATGCAGCGGAATAAAACAAACAAAAATTAAACACTTCAGCAAGAAATTACTTGCTGAAAAACTTTCATATACGAAAACTATCTTCCAGAGTACAAGATGA
The DNA here is from genome assembly GCA_026119855.1 of Campanula takesimana. Lineage (NCBI taxonomy): Eukaryota > Viridiplantae > Streptophyta > Magnoliopsida > Asterales > Campanulaceae > Campanula > Campanula takesimana. The sequence goes on along the minus strand of JAOWBW010000066.1, from coordinate 1,988,816 downwards.
ATGAAAGAAACAAAAACAATTAAAAGAACAAACTATTCTAGATCACTAGAACTCAGAAAACACTCAACCACTTAGAAGTCTTTTTGGGAAGAACTTCTAAGGAAACAAAGGACTCTCTAAACTTCTGAATTCTCTCAAAGAATGCTCAGAATCCGTGATCAGCAAAGGAGTACGGCATTTGTATTTATAGGATCTCTTGGCCGCAATCTTAATCACACGTGATCTTCAATTTAGCCAATCATTCATTCTTTGTGAGAGTCCACCTAAAATACATAACAACTTTCCAAAGATAACCATTAATATGTTAGTAAAATAAATCCTAAATAAAATATACATAACTAATTATAAATAAGATATACACAAACGAATTATGAATAAAATATACTTAACGATCAGAATCACAAAGATTTAAATATGATACATACTCTTCATAATAAATAAACATATGGCAACTCTCACGAAAAGTTATTCTTATATCACGTATCTCTCCTGTAGTTTACACCGATAAAAATTAAATTATTTTGCTATACGTTTGGGATTGTACATTTAAGAATATAGGTCCTAAATTGTGTTAAATGAAACTCAACTCTTCTTCATGAGCTCATCTGACTAACATTTTGAAGGCTTATTAGATACTCTCTCCGTCCCAAAATGATCTTCGCGTTTGACTATTCAAACTTTTTAAGGATATAAACACTTCGCTAGCCATGTTTTAGTTATGCACTTCTAAGCTAAGTTGTAGATATGTGAAGAACATTTTGGGACAATGAGAAATAGCAAATGAGAAGATCATTTTGGGACGGATGGAGTATTACGAAAGTGATTTGATGTTAAAGGTGTTTAACAAGAAATGTTTAGGAATATTAACAAGTCTTGAATTTGATTTTATTGGAAGAAAGAGTGATTTTGTAATAAAAGTGAGAAAGTTTTGTGTGAGACGGGTCTCAATGTGAGGGGAAAAGGCTTGCCCCGCCCCGCCCATAGGGGGCAAACCATTTACTCTCTCAACAAAACTCGTCTCATGTGTGAGACCGTCTCACACAAGTTTTTGTCAATAAAAATCAACTCCCATAAACCTATGAGGCTTAGAGTTCAATCATTTTCCTGCCTCATGTCTAAGATACTGTAAGGAGGAAAAAAAAAAAAAAGACCCCTTGGATTGTCCTCGTTGATGAAACTTTACATGCATGGCTTATTATTCAATTTTATGCAATTGATGACAATTTTAACCATTTCAATTTCCTTACTTTATCCTTTAGTTAGTTTTATTTGTGTACTAGATTAGACTAGAATTTTCAATTTGTTTTTCAAAAAAAAGTACAAAAGAAAAATACGTACATGAACCAAAATAGAGGTTGTTTGTCTTAGAATTAGAGATGGGGTTCAGAAGAAGCGAGAGGCTCGAGTGTTAACATGGACTGGACTGAGCCGGCAATGGACTTTGTTGGAGGTTCCACCTTAAAACCAATTGATTTTGACTGGGCGGCAATGGACTTTGTTTGAGGTTCCACCATAAAACCAATTGATTTTGACCGGGCGGCAATGGACTTTGTTGGAGGTTCCACCTTAAAACCAAATGGTTTTGGGATGAAACCTCAGACTTTATCATGGTATTAGAGCTGTACCGTTACACATGCAGGCCCAACGACTCACGATGTTGCTCCGCGCCACCCGTAACAAGTCCACGTTATAAGCCTTGGCAAAGCCCGGCTACACGTGAGGGGGCGTGTTAGAGACAATTATCTCACATCGGGAACTAACTAGTCATGCATTGACTATATAAGGATCATGGGCTACTCCTCCCATAGCCAATTGGTTTTGAGATGGAACCTCTGACTTTATCATGGTATCAGAGCTGGCCGGTTACATGTGCATGCCCAACGGCCCACGATGTTGCTCCGCGCCACCCGTAACAAGTCCACGTTGTAAGCCTTGGCAAAGCACCCCCTACACGTGAGGGGCGTGTAGATCCTGGACTACTCCTCCCATTACCAATTGGTTTTGGGATGGAACCTCAGACTTTATCGGTTTGATCCACCGGTGGAATTATGTCCATGTAAATTTATGAGATTCATGATTGAATAATCTTGGACTTTTGGTTTAATTTCGTTGCACACTTTTGAAGTTTGAAATTCTTTTACATTTTTCAAAAATTTAGTTTCATGCCAAATTTTCTTTAGTTAGCTTTAATTAAATGAAATAATTACTTTATCATAATGTTTTGAAGTGATTAATTTAATATTTGGAAGGAAATTTAGGGATTAATTTGTCATTTCTAATCAAAAGGAGTATGTGAGACAAAATAAAAACTCGAAACAACAGTAAAACTTATCTGAAATTCAGGTGTAGGCAATGAAATAAACAATAAATTTGAGGGTAATTTGCATATTGGTAACCTGAGTTTGTCTAAAGTTTGCAATTCCCAACCTAAAAGTTAAATTTTGCAAATTGGTTACCTAAGTTTGTCAATTTTTTGCAATGTGGTGAATAAACTAACTTTTCGTTAATTTTTTAACAGACCTAAACACATGTGCAACGCGCATGACTTTTAGAAGGGAAATTAGGTCAATTTTCGGAGGTGTGCAACTCAATCACCACATTGCAAATGTGTTTAGGTCTGAAAATTGGCAGATTTTCCCTTTTAAAAAGTCATGTGCATTGCACATGTGTTTAAGTCTGTCAAAAAATTAACGAAAAGTTAGTTTATTCACCATATTGCAAAAAAATGACAAACCTAGGTAACCAAATTGCAAAATTAAATTTTTAAGTTGGAGATTGCCAACATTCGACAAACTCAGGTTACCAATCTGCAATTAGCCCTAAATTTGAAGAGGTGCGTTTTCTCAGTCAAGTGTACTAGATTAGAAATGGAGTATTAATAATGGCCTATCATTGTCTCATTTTCCACATCTAAGTAAAAAAGTAGGTTACGTGCCAAAAAGATTCATATTTGATATTTAGTGGTAAATATAAGTGAATTTAAATCACACATTAATGTCAATAATTATAGTAATAAAATTATAATATTTATAATTGATAAATTATTAAGTGAATGTTCTTAAATGAATATCAATTTTTAATAATTTTTTGCTTCATAATATATAATTTCAAATCAAGCAACAAAATATCTACTCAAAACAATATTAATTTGATTAATATTTACTCTCTCCACCCTTAAATGAATGTCCATTTAGAAAAAAAATATCTAAAAATGAATGTCTTTTTTTAATATTTTTTTTGTCACTAAATATTTTTCACTGGTTTATTTAAACTTGTAAAATTAAATGTTTGACAAGTGTATAATAAGAATATTTACAAATCTTTTCCATTAAATTATATAAAAAAAATACAACTTTTCAAAGTGACTATTAAAATAAAATTAGAAAATTCATTTAACATAGTCTAGAATGAAATCACACGTCTATTTTAATTATTCAAAGTGACTATTAAAATAAAATTATATAAAAAATACAACATTTTAATGCAAGTGACTTTACCCACTCTTTGAAGCCCCACACTGATGACAGCTTCTTAATACCAAGTCTACGTACACTCTTTTTCCACATACTGAGCCTAACTATTTATTCTGCTCACTATAATATAAAATATATGTACGTCCAACTCTCTCTCTCTCTCTCTCTCTCTCTCTCTCTCTTTCCCAAAAGAACTAAATTTATTACATAAACAGAATATTTACAGAATTATTGTTTTGATAGAGAGGTGTAACTTGTAAGTTCTATTTCTATTTAGAGATATGGATTCTTATAGTCAAACACCAGTACAGTTTTCTAGGTCTACAATTTACGGAGTATAATTTAATTTATTTATTTTTCTAATTCTAATTGGTGGTTTATGTTGGAAAAGTGATTAGACAATTCTAATATTTTTAAGAAACTCAACGGTCAAGAGTCGGGGTGTCTTTCATAGGTTCTGAACCCGTAACTAAAGTAAAAATGAATAAATGCACTTGATATTTATCTTTCTTAGGGAGTATAATTATTTAGTTAGTTAAGTATTTTTTTCCTTAATTTTTTTTTAGAAATGTTTTTTAAGAAATTAATGATTATTATTATTTATTTATTTGAGATTGAAACTATCTTTTACATAATAATGACTATCCTCTTTCTACTCTAGCTTTCAATTGAGGTATATTCTCAATTATGCTTTGTCTTTTAATTATTTGTAATCTAAATTTTAAGACTTTTATAGAAGAAAAAAAACAAGACTTTGTAGTAAAGTAGGATGTTATTAGAAAATCTTGGAGTAAACGACAACATATTACCATGCCCTTTTTTCTTTTTTGAAAGAAAGTCAATAAATTTTCCCCCTACTTTCTGACCCGTGATTTGTTTGACCAAAGGAGTATTTTTCACACAATCCCACACATCTGAAAATAAAAAACATCTGAAAATAAAAATTAAAAATCTTCTTCTTTTTGTGTTGTACATATACTTTCACTTATTATTGAATGAGATACTTTATTAAAAATGATTTGCAGACAAAAACGCTTACTTATTGAAATTATATATAATTAATTTCTCCCTCCGTCCCAAAATACATGTAGTTCTAGGATTTTCACACATATTAAGAAAATCAATCAATGCATGTCTAATGGACTAAATTACCCTTGAAACATTTCAAGTACCAAGACAATTAAATGCTTTTACAATGACAACTACAATCATAAATAAGGGTATAGGAGTATTTGACAAACAATGGTAAAGATGTCTAGATAATAGCAAAACTACAAATATTTTGGGACAAACTTCAACCGCTTAAACTACAAGTATTTTGGGACGGAGGGAGTAATGCAAATATCCATGTTGTACTTTGTGCAATCCAATATATTCAACTAGTCGAATTACACATTAACAAATTTATTAATAGTATTATCTTTGTCACTTCCCAAACACATTGTTAAATTGATTAATATTATCTTCATCTCACCTCAAATAAATGTTCATTACTAATTTTTATGTTTATAATTAATTTAACTTATTTATTGATAAAATTCAATTAAATTACTACTAAAAAGTGGGATTATATATTTTTCTGAAGTAAATATAGTATTATACTTTTAAATTTTCTATTTACATAGTTATAATCTTGGGTTGGTCTACTGTAAAACGCGTTTTTCCCATTGGTTAGGAAAAACGTGTTTTTCAAAATCATCTGGCGGTCCTCGACACACTCACTGGTCCTTCGTAACACAACTGGTCATCTTAAACATTGTTACTGGCTATCTATTAACACTTCTGTTACTCTAAAAAAAAAACAAGAAAAAACCTTTTGCCTATCACTTTCAAAGGTTCTGGCTATCAATGCCATATCCAGAATGCTTTATATTAATACCCAGAAGGCTTTATATTGATACCCAGGACCCATCTGGCTATAATTTTTAAAGGTTCTGGCTTTCAATCTCATATCCAGAAGCCTTTATATTGATATCCAAAACCGTTGAGAAGTTTCGATTATTTACAAAAATGACCATTCTGGCTATCACTTTCAAAGGTTCTGGCTATCAATATCATATCCAGAAGGTTTTATAATTATATCCAGAACCGTTGAGAAGTTTTGATTATTTACAAAAATGCCACCGCGTTTTTTTTAAAACACGTTTTTCCTAAGCGTTTGAAAAAAACGCGTTTTTCCCAAGATTTTGCGTATAATCTTTGTGATACATATGAATTGATTATATATACTCCCTCCGTCCCACCTCACTTGAGACTTATTTCCATTTTGGGCCATCCCATTTCACTTGAGACTCCCCAAAATGGTCATCCTTTTATAATTTTATATTTAATTTACCCCACCCACCCATTCTCTCTCTTCATTTTCTACGAAAATTAAAATTCTGTTATATTCACCAATGAATTTTGGCTCACTTGGTAAGGATTAATTCAATTCTCCTCGTTGTAAAAAGAAAATAAAAAAAAAAACAGATGGATTCAAGAAAAAATGTATTTTCTCGGTCGATACTTCTTCCGACGTTTTTTTTTTTTTTTTTTTTTCTAAATCAGAAAGTAGGAGTGAGTCTTACGAAAAACGCGTTTTTCCTTAAGCTAAGGAAAAACGTATTTTTCCAAAGCGCTGTCAGTGTTAGTATCGCAAAGTGCCAGTCACTTGACTGGCATTTTATATACACTGCACTGGCACTTTACAAGTGCCAGGGTTAGTACTAACAATTGCCAACCATGTATACTGGCACTTACTGGCACTTATAAAAATTGCCACTGGCAGTTATAAAAAGTGTCAGTGGTAGTGTTAATAAGTGCCAGTGTAACATGTCTGGCACTTCCTAACACTAACACTGACACTTACGATACTTCCCAGTATTTACAAAAGTGACTGGCATTTTATATACACTGCACTGGCACTTTACAAGTGCCAGGGTTAGTACTAATAATTGCCAGCCATGTATACTGGAACTTATAAAAATTGTCACTGACAGTTATAAAAAGTGTCAGTGGTAGTGTTAATAAGTGTCAGTGTAACATGTCTGGCACTCCCTAACACTAACACTGACACTTACGATACTTCCCAGTATTTACAAAAATGTCACCGCCTGTTTTAAAGGCAACTTCCCAGTATTTACAAAAATGTCACCGCCTCATTTAAAAAAACACGTTTTACCCTAAGACTAGGGTAAAAGCCGTTTTTTTTTCCCAGATTTTCACCAGAAAGTATACTCCTTCCGTCAAATATAAACTCTAGAAAATTGTTGGGTACAAAAAATTAAGAATATGGTTAAAAAAAAAATGATGTGTTGTTAGTGTAGATGATTTGGTAGGAGAGAGAAAGTGAGGTAAAAAATAGTTAGTGAATAATTGTTGTGAGTATGAAATGTAAAGTTTATAAATAAATAAATATAAAATATATATTTTTAAAATATTAAAGTGTAAAATAAAACAAAAATAATTGTTTTTTTTTTTAAATTTAAAATTGAACGGACGGAGTATCGACGCCGGTAAGAACTCAAGAAGATAGCTCATGTACAGTTCCATATTCAGTATCCTTCGGAGGGACAGTTCATCAATCTAGCGGATGTCTTTTTATGACATGTGGTAGAGGACATACTGTATCTACTTCGTTGATTTTCTTAGGCTCAAAGTATCCACCGTTTATTACTTTGCACCCCCGTTTGAAAAGTCAGTCTCGTTGGTACCTAAGCTTTCAATTATTCCCACTTTATCCCCTAGCTCAAATGGGCGTTAGAAAAACTGACGGAACTCATCATGTGCTTGTCACATGATGGGCATTTATGTATTTTCAGTGTGTTTTGATTCAAAACGACGTCGTATTAAGAAAATAACACCCAAGTCAATCTGGAAATCACGTAAACCCACCCACCTCTTCCCCTTCATTCTCCCACTTCTTCATCTCATTTGTTTCACCTACAATTCATTTCTCCTGATTCTAATTCAAGCACATCCAAATTCTTTTCCCCAATTCCATCCATTTTCTTACATACTAACGAGTGAGCTGAACAGAATGGAGCTCTCACACCCCCTTTTCCTCTCTCGTCTCAGATTCACACCAGATTTGAATTTTGATTTTATGGAAGCTCAAATTTGGGTTTTGATTTTCGAGCTATGATTTCGAGTTTATTTCAATTCTTGAAATTTGCATTGATTTTCGACTTGTTCATGCTTTAGAAACTCAGATCTGGGTTTGTTCCACTTTGATTTTAATTTCGATTTTGATTTTTGATTTGGGTTTCGATCTTTGATTTTGATTTCAATTCTGATTTTTTTATTTGGGTTTCGATTTTTTATTTAGGTGACAGATTTTGATTTTAGCTTTGACTTTTATTTTGATTTGTTGAAAAAAATTAGATTGTAGTTTTACCTTGATTTTTACTTTAGTTTTGATTTGTTGTTGTGAAACCTTGGTTTGATTTTGATTTTTGAGTTTGAAAGATTGATTTTATCAGTATGAGTATGAACATGAACAAATAGCAGTTGGTTTTGATTTTTGAAGATTGGCACTAGTGGGTGGCAGTGGTGCTGCGGTGGTGCTAGTGATGGTCATGGTGGTCCTAGTGGTAGTTCTAATTTAAAGAAGACAATAATAGGGTAAAAGACATTTAAGCCCTCTTTTTTTGTGTCAAAAGACTTAAATACCAATCATGTGACATGCACATGACATGTTCTGTTAGTTTTCTCAACGTTCATTTGACGGATGGTGCAAAGTGGGAAAAATTAAAAACTTAGGTACCAAAGAAACCGACTTTTCAAACGGGGTGCAAAGTGGAAATCGGTTGGATAAACGTATTTTGGCAATTTTCTTAATACAAAGTGAATCAAACCTCCAGCTGTACACGCATTTACTTTTCATTCTCAGAAAATGAAAAATAGTAATCCCTCCGTCCCGAACTAAGGTTTTTATGAAAAACTAAATGTTGTGAGTATGAAAAAGTAAGTAAAATAAAGTAGGAGAGATAAAATGGTTAGGGAGTTTTTGTTGTGAGAATGACAAGTGGGTCCCATAATCCATTTTAGGTAATAAAGCAACTAAGAACCTTAGTTTGGGACAAACCAAAAGGGAAAGTAAGAATCTTAGTCTGGGACAAAGGAGTACTCCTTCCGTCTTTGACTAAAGTTTTTAGTTTGACTTTACACGGAAATTAAAAAAAAAATTGTGAGTATGAAAAGTAAGTATGAGAAAGTAAGAGAGAGAAAGTGGGTAGAAAGTTTTTGTTGTAAGAATAACAAGTGGGTTTCATTATCTATTTTAGATAATAAAGCAACTATGAACCTTAGAAAAAGTAACTAGTTATTATTATTATTACTATTATGAAAACAAAATTTTAATTCTTAAGTATTTTTTTCTTAAAATAGTTGTGTCAATAAATTATGTACAAATAGATAAACAGTTTCTAGCACAAATTAGCGCAACACAGTAATACTTATTGTAAGACGGATAAAGTAATAAAAATATATAACAAAAATGGATAAAAAGTAATATAAATATAGATCCGAATCCACTTCGTGGTGGTTCGTAGAGCGGGAGCTGACCTGAAGGGGGTGTGATTTATAACAAAAACAAATAGAGTAATATAAATGCATAACAAATGACTAGTATAATTCTACATTTTCAGGCTCACACAAAAAACTAATAATGCTATTACAATAGATATTATATTGTAAATCAAAATTTGTGCGGTCCAATTATAATTTGTAAATAATTAAGCAGTAAACTTTTTACATGTTCAAAAAAAAAAGCAGTAAACTTTTTATGTGTCATTTCCGGTAACAAATTGTACTTCCTCAATCAAGCCAAAGAATGGATTAAAAATAAAAATACGCCAAAAAAAAAAAAAAGACATTCATACAGCACAGGTAGGAATATAAGGAATATTATATATTCCTAAGTATATTTTGTAAATATATTTTAGATATTAACCTAGATATTGTGTATCATTAGGAGATTGTTTCTTGTACAACAAGCTAGACTAGATCTAGAACTTTCCATGTAACCCTATAAATATGTAACCTATTGTTCATAATAAAATTGAGTCATTCATATTACTTCTTCTCTCTACCATGTATGTTTGACTTCGTCTAACCCTTCCAAATCCTAATATGGTATCAGAGCAAAAAGATCCATAGAGGGACTTCTCCACCAAAACCCGTGGCAAACCCCAAGCCGCTCCACCCCATCATCTCACGCCACCCACCTATAAAACCCTAGCGGCAAACCCTAGCCGCCCCACCCTATCCCCACCCCCTGTATGTCCACCTTTCACCCTCCATCACCACCACATGCTTCCGCCACCACCTACAAAAACCCATCTTCATCTCCCACCAAAACCCTCGGCAAACACCCCCCTTGCCGAAACCATAACTATTTTGGCAAAACCCTAGCCACCTCACCAAAACTGCCCAAACAAATACTTATACACTGCAGCATATTAACCCAGAAAAACCACCTGCTGAGAGACCTGGAAATCCAGATCGACACCAGTAGGATCGAAGCCCTATCTCTTAGCAAAACCCATGCGAAAAAATCACCCCGATCGGACCACAAACGAAACGGGAATCGCCCTTTAAAAACTGCTGCGCTGAAACAACATTACATACGGGAATCTTCCCATTTTTCACTGGTTATGTTTACGACAAACACCCTCCTTGTCGAAACCCTAGAGGCAAACCCTCCTAGCCTCACCTAAACATAACTTCACCTCTAACCTCTGCTCCACCATGACAACCCACCACCACACACCACCCTCGGCTAACCCTTCCCCTTTACTAGCCGAAACCTTTCATTTTTTTTGTTTTCATTCTCTCAAAACCCTAGCGGCCAACCCACAGCCGCCTCCCTCAAAACACCACCTCCTCCATCCTTAAAACACCACTTGGTAAAACCCCAGTCAAGCCAAGAATCCCCCCGTCCCTAGCCCCTCCCCCACGCCATCCTCTTCTCACCCATCACACACCCTCGGCAACCCCTCTTTGCCGAAACCCTAGAGGCAACCCTACTCGCCTTGACAGACCTACACCCCAACTTTCCTACACCATCCACCCCCCTCCATCTCACCCGCTCCGGCTACACCCACAGCCGCACCCCCTCCTCAAACAGGACGATCTACACCCCAACTTACCCCCTCCCCCACAACTCCGGCTAAAACCCTAAGCCACCCGGATATCTCATCCCCCTCCTTCATCAATCCCTTCCAGACAACCCCCTAAACAGCCCGCCCGGACTCCCCTAACTGCCCGTCCGGATCACCTACACAACCCGCCCGAACCCTTACCATACACCCGGTCGGACCCTCATCAAAACCCCACCGGACCCCCTAACCAGCTCTCCCGGACCCTCTTCAATACCTGTCCAAACAACCTCTACAACCTGTTCTTTTCAGGCAAAAACCCTAACTGCCGCCCCACCCTCGGTACAACCCAATTACCGACACCCTTTTCTCTACCGCAATCACAACCTCATCCTCTACCGCACACCCTATCATATCCCCTACCCCACTGCCTACCGCACAACCTACCGCCTCCCCTACCGCAAAACCCTACTGCCGCCCCACCCTCGGCACCACCCAATTGCCAACGTCCTCATCAACTGCCCTCTCTGCCCCCCACCCCCTCACCTTTGGCAAACCCTCCTGCCGCACAACCCCACCACCATCTTACCTTCAGCAAACCCTCCTGCCGCCCAAACCTCAGCTAGCTCTCCACGAAACAACCGTCTTTCTGACGTAAAAACTCCAAAGGTACCACTACAACCTCGTCATTGTGACGACCAATCTTTATCACACGTGAGGGGTACAACCCCTACAATGGTGACGACCAAGGTGACATCACGCGCTTCAACCTTTGTCAAGATCATCACGGCAACATCACCCGCATCCGGGAACTCATCCACCTCAACTGCTTCATCACCCCCAGTTCACCTCCTGATTCTAATTCAAGCACATCCAAACTCTTTTCCCCAATTCCATCCATTTTCTTACATACTAACGAGTGAGCTGAACAGAATGGAGCTCTCACACCCCCTTTCCTCTCTCGTCTCAGATTCACACCAGATTTGAATTTTGATTTTATGGAAGCTCAAATTTGGGTTTTGATTTTTGAGCTATGATTTCGAGTTTATTTCAATTCTTGAAATTTGCATTGATTTTCGACTTGTTCATGCTTTAGAAACTCAGATCTGGGTTTGTTCCACTTTGATTTTTATTTCGATTTTGATTTTTGATTTGGGTTTCGATCTTTGATTTTGATTTCAATTCTGATTTTTTATTTGGGTTTCGAGTTAGGTTTCGATTTTTGATTTGGGTGACAGATTTTGATTTTTGAGTTTGAAAGATTGATTTTATCAGTATGAGTATGAACATGAACAATAGCAGTTGGTTTTGATTTTTGAAGATTGGCACTGGTGGGTGGCAGTGGTGCTGCGGTGGTGCTAGTGATGGTCATGGTGGTCCTAGTGGTAGTTCTAATTTAAAGAAGACAATAGGGTAAAAGACATTTAAGCCCTCTTTTTTCGTGTCAAAAGACTTAAATACCAATCATGTGATATGCACATGACATGTTCTGTTAGTTTTCTCAACGTTCATTTGATGAATGGTGCAAAGTGGGAAAAATTAAAAACTTAAGTACCAAAGAAACCGGCTTTTCAAACGGGGTGCAAAGTGGAAATCGGTTGATACTCGGGGGATAAACATATTTTGGCAATTTTCTTAATACAAAGTGAATCAAACCTCCAGCTGTACACGCATTTACTTTTCATTCTCAGAAAATGAAAAATAGTAATCCCTCCGTCCCGAACTAAGGTTTTTATGAAAAACTAAATGTTGTGAGTATGAAAAACTAAGTAAAATAAACTAGGAGAGATAAAGTGGTTAGAGAGTTTTTGTTGTGAGAATGACAAGTGGGTCCTACAATCCATTTTAGGTAATAAAGCAATTAAGAACCTTAGTTTGAGACAAACCAAAAGGAAAAGTAAGAACCTTAGTTTGGGACAAAGGAGTACTCCTTCTGTCTTTGACTAAAGTTTTTAGTTTGACTTTACACGGAAATTAAAAAAAAAATTGTGAGTATGAAAAGTAAGTATGAGAAAGTAAGAGAGAGAAAGTGGGTAGAAAGTTTTTTTTGTAAGAATAACAAGTGGGTCCCATTATCTATTTTAGATAATAAAGCAACTATGAACCTTAAAAAAAGTAACTAGTTATTATTATTATTACTATTATGAAAACAAAATTTTTAATTCGTAAGTATTTTTTTCTTAAAAGAGTTGTGTCAATAAACTATGTACAAATAGATAAACAGTTTCTAGCACAAATAGCAATACTTATTGTAAGACGGATAAAGTAATAAAAATATATAACAAAAATGGATAAAAAGTAATATAAATATAGATCCAAATCCACTTCGTGGTGGTTCGTAGAGCGGGAGCTGACATGAAGGGGGTGCGGTTTATAACAAAAACAAATAGAGTAATATAAATGCATAACAAATGAATAGTATAATTCTACATTTTCAGGCTCACACAAAAAACTAATAATGCTATTACAATAGATATTATATTGTAAATCAAAATTTTGTCCAATTATAATTTGTAAATACTCCCTCTGTTTCATGTGAATTGAAACTTATTTCCCTTTTCGTCCGTTTCACCTCAATTGAGACTGCCCAAAATGACAAACTTTTTAATATTTTATATTCACCCAACCCCACCCAATTAATACCACTAATTCTCTCTCTTCATTTTCTACCACTCATTTTATCCAACCAAACTACTATTTACCCCACTCATTCTCTCTCTTCATTTTCCACCACACATTCACTACTTTCTCTTAATTATTGTGCCCTTGTTTTTTGTCTCAATTCACATGAAACGGAGGGAGTATATTTTTTTTTGAAACAATAATTTGTAAATAATTAAGCAGTAAACTTTTTACATGTTCAAAAAAAAAAAAAACAGTAAACTTTTTATGTGTCATTTCCGGTAACAAATTGTACTTCCTCAATCAAGCCAAAGAATGGATTAAAAATAAAAATACGCCAAAAAAAAAAAAGACATTCATACAGCACAGGTAGGAATAACTAATTGAGGAAACAAAAATGATGCAAATCCAATTGTCTGTCTGATTTTTTCTCAAAATCTGAACTTGAACAGAAAAGGGGGCAGGGCAAAAAGCCCTCTCTTTCAAAAAGTCTCTCTTTTGACCCATCTGCTCCCTCCCTCTCTCTCTCTCTCTCTCTCCTTCCCCCCTTCTTCCTCCTATCTGCTTCAAACTTTCCTCTTATTTATTGTACAATCTGCAAATAATTTACATTTCCCTATCTGTATAAATCCCTTTCTGTTTCTTGCATCCCCACAAGTTTAATCAATTTCACTATTATTTTGATTATTGTATTGTACAAGTAATGGTTTTGATTCCCCAAAACCCTGAACAAATAGAAGAAAGATTATTGAGTGTTTGATTTTTCTTGCACAAAACAAGGGAAAATGGGTAGCTGTTTTTCAACCCACAAAATTAGTGGGTCTAATAGCACCACCCCCTCCACCTCCACCACAACCACCACCGTTCATGCTAACCGGAAAGAAAACGTCCGGCCGCCACCCATAACCACCAACTCCTCCACCGCCACGGTTTCAGCAGCAACAAAACAGAGGAATTCTCATTATCAACAACATGGTAAGATGAAAGATAAGGCGAGTACCAAGCGTAAAAGTGGAGGGGTGATTCCTTGTGGGAGAAGAACAGATTTTGGATATGAAAAAGATTTTGATAAAAAATATACGATTGGGAAATTGTTGGGTCATGGTCAATTCGGGTATACCTATGTTGCCACTGATAAGATTAATGGAGATCGTGCTGCCGTCAAGAAAATTGATAAGAATAAGGTAATCCCATTTCATCCTCTTTTTTTTTTTATTAATTTTCTCGAATGGGATCATGTTGGGTAATTGTTCTTTGTTGGTTAGGATAAAAATTGGATCTTTGGTTATTACATGGTGGAAGTTGAGCTCAATGGGTGTTTTGTTTATATGTCATTTGATTAATTTACTGCAAACTAGAATAAAGATGGGTAATTGATCCAAAATCCTTGGACAATTGTTTAGTTCTTTCTATTCGGTTTTTCATCGACTCTTAATTGGGGGATTCTGACTTTTTCGAGAGTATGGATAAGTTTAAGAACATATTTGGCCAATTTGAAGAATGAATCTTAGCAATGGTTGATGAATTCTCGTGAGAAATCTAGTTAAACAGTGGAATGTGAATGCTTAGTTTCTCATTTTAGAGTTATCTTCGTTTATTCATCTTAATCAATCTCGTGAAGGAACTAGGTATAGAGGTAGATCCAGGTGAGAGGTCATAACTTCGATGGTGAGTCTTGATTTATGCACATGATTAGACTCATTCGCTTGCAAGTTTTGTCCTATAAAAGTAATCAGACTTTTGTTTTGATCACCTGCTAACAATACTAATTAAGTTTTTTTTTTTTTTTTTTGTTGTGTGTGTGTGTGTGTGTGTGTGTGTCTCTGAATGATTGTTGTCTGATGTTTGAACCTTTTTTTTGTGTGTGACAGATGGTTCTTCCCATTGCCGTCGAGGATGTTAAACGAGAAGTCAAAATATTGCAAGCTTTAAGTGGCCATGAAAATGTTGTACAGTTCTATCACGCATTTGAAGATGACTCTTATGTATACATAGTTATGGAGTAAGCTCTCACTACTTTGCTTTCTCGGTTCGTCCTTTATTCATGCCAGTATCCAATTACTTAATTATAAATTATTGACATTATCCATTTAGGTTATGCGAGGGTGGTGAATTGTTGGATCGAATTCTGTCCAAGTAAGCACTCTAATCGTCTGATATGATAATGCTTGTTGGCTTAGGCTCAAACTCTATCGCATACATTTCTGATCGAATAAGTATGATTTAAGACTTACCCGTAATTTCCTATTATCAGAAAAGACAGTCGTTATACTGAAAAAGATGCAGCAATAGTTGTACGGCAGATGCTAAAGGTTGCAGCGGAATGTCATTTACATGGTTTGGTTCACCGTGACATGAAGCCAGAGGTATGCAAATACAAAACTTGTCTAAAGGAAATTTCAAAAGGGCCCAAAGGCACCTTTATTAATCTTTTTTTAGAAATGTTTTCATTGGGATTTGATGTTTCTTTGTTCATCATTGTATTGGTTATCATTCCTAGTTAAAAATATTTCTGTAAAGATTTGGTTTTTAACAAGTACCCTGACTCTCGAGGGCACTCGTGAATAGGACAAGATTTTATAGCTTGCATTTAATGATAATCCGTAGGTGCTTACCAATTTCTTGTCCTTTTGCAGAACTTTCTGTTCAAGTCACCAAAGGACGATTCATCATTGAAGGCTACAGATTTTGGTCTTTCAGATTTTATCAGACCAGGTAAATATAATTTCTTTATGTTTTCTTCATCTATGTGATTGAAAACTTTTACTTCAAAGATTCAGTTTGATTTAGTGATCACAAATTAAACCTACTCCGTTCAACTCAAATAGTGCACATTTGCGAAGAGAATAGAGAGTAACAATTGAGTTGTCAAGTGGCTTTCCCATACATGTGCATTGTTTATGAAGTCGTAATCACATTTTTATTTTTATATTGATTGTTTTGGCTTCCGAAAATGCAATTTTATATCTGGAATCCTAAATGTGTACTCCAACCTTATATGCAGGGAAGAAATTTTCAGATATTGTTGGTAGTGCATATTATGTTGCTCCTGAAGTTTTGAAGCGGAAATCAGGCCCTGAGTCAGATGTATGGAGTATTGGTGTAATTACTTACATATTATTATGTGGGCGTCGGCCCTTTTGGGATAAAACCGAGGATGGTATCTTTAAAGAGGTAACAGTCTTGTGCAATTGCTCTTTGATTATTACTTTATTTTGGTGCCAAGAGAAGTAAAAACAAACTAAGAAAGAAATCTTTCTGTTTCCCTCCGTTTGCGGATCTGTTCTTTCTCCCCTTACTAAGGTTCTAACGATAAAAGCTGTATTTTTGATAAGTCATAGAACATTATCTTCAAACAGCAGCAGGGCGTGTCTTCACTATGCTACAATCTTTAATAAGCTTTTAGCCAGCCATACAGGAAAATGAAAAACTCAGAAAAAATGTTGACTTTTTACTACCCCAAATTAGAGTAATTTTTATTAAGGAAATTGAGGTAACTTACTTTTTGAGTAACTTTTAGTAGCACATTTTTATAGATATACGTATCCTTCACGTTCACCTTATAGCGTTACAAGTGCATATTAGGATTTGCTAGTTGTCAAAGGTGAATTTCGTAAATCAATCGAAAATGAGCACTCGTTTGGGGTGTAGGGAGAATACTTAAAGGCATCAAAGCTTCACGTTTGATTGAGGGTGCAACCAAGTATCTCTCGTACTCGTTGAAATGTCTTAATAACCATGTTCCTGCCTTTAGGACAAGTGCCTAACGTATGTCACGATAGTGACAGACAGCTACATTAAAGTTTTAGGTAGTTTTATTTATGTGAGTTTTCTTATTATCGCTACTCCTACTAATAGGACTAGTAATAAAAAAATTGGTGTGGTACTTCGTCTGTCCCCTAAGTGTTCCCTAATGCAACCAAAATCATATCTTGCAAGAAGAAAAGGCTTCCCAAGAAGGAAGTATTACTCTTCTTTGCGATGGCCCAAAAATTGGTGTGGTACTTCGTCTGTCCCCTAAGTGTTAGATTATCACCATTTTTTGAAGATCATGTATGATGAAAAACCTTGGTGAAATGTGTTATGTAATCACTTTTTAAATATCCTTCCTGAGTTGGGATAAACATGCGGCATTATCTTCTAACAGTGTTCTTGTAGATCCGTTTTTCTCATGTAAATTTTTAAGTGATAAGGGGGGAGCATTTCCATGCAAGTGACTCATGTTGGTGCAATTATCTTAAAACAGTGTTGTTGGAATTTACTCACTGGGTTTTGACTTCATAGGTACTTCGAAACAAGCCCGATTTTCGTCGGAAGCCATGGCCAACCATCAGCCCAAGCGCAAAGGACTTTGTAAAGAAATTGCTGGTGAAGGATCCTCGTGCAAGACTTACTGCAGCGCAGGCCCTATGTATGTTTGTGTTCCATCTTTTGTTCAATAAACAATACTATCTCCGTCCCCCAAAAATAGTTCCATTTGGTTTTAATGGTCAACACAAGTGAACTTTGACCAAACATTAATGTCGATCTAATCATCCCAATGATAATGTAAAAACGTTCATGATTAACACTTAATGATTTCTCAAAAACAATTTTCAGAATTCCACTAGGAGAATTGACGTTCATGATTAACACTTAATGATTTCTCAATAACAATTTTCAGAATTCCACTAGGAGAATTGACATTAATATTTGGTCAAAGTTCACTTGCGTTGACCATCAAAACCCAAATGAGACTTTCCTTCCGGGACGAGGGGGTTATTAGTTATCTGGCCATATCCTGACCTATTTGCCTTCCACAGCACACCCATGGGTTCGTGAAGGTGGAAATGCATCCGAAATACCTCTGGATATTTCTGTTCTATCCAACATGCGGCAATTTGTGAAGTACAGTCGGCTCAAGCAGTTTGCTTTACGGGTAATATATCTTAATTTATATCTTCCTACGGTTGTATTGTTTTCTTTTATAGTTGTAACTCTATGCAGCAGAGTATCCAAAAGTGTTCCTTTCAATGCAACTAACTTAAATTCAAATTGCTTTAGGCTTTGGCCAGCTCGATCGATGAAGAGGAGCTATCGGATCTACGAGATCAATTTCATGCTATTGATGTCGATAAAACGGTGCTATTAGTCTCGAGGAAATGAGACAGGTACAATTATCTCGTATTCACCAATTTGGAAACTTTGGTTTTGTAAAAATGACTTATTTTTTCAACTTGTCGCCTTTCTTTCCATTGATTGACCGGTTGGATATGTCTTGTTACACCTCTCTTTATTTGGCTGGTTTAATTTAATGCAGGCCCTCGCTAAAGATCTTCCTTGGAAGATGAAAGAATCTCGTGTTTTGGAGATTCTACAAGCGGTAAGTCAATCATATACCTTCCCACACCTCTTTAGGCTAGATAAGTACTCCCTACGTCCCATAGTATGTGTAACGGTTTCCTTTTTGGTCTTTCCCAAAATATGTCATGCTTTTGAATAAGGAAATAGTTTTAGTTCAATTTTATCATGGTACAAGCAATGTACAAACAAGTAAAACACACTCCTAAAAACTTTGACAAGTCAACTGCCACACTTGTGGTACGGATGGAGTTTATAAAAAAAAGTTGGTAATTCTAACTTTAGTCCCTTATGCAACTGCCAGATTGTTACGTGCTCCCTATAGTCACTCCTTTTAAGAAAATTTAACGCGTTCAGTCTATGTGCGCAATGCAAGTAGATGGTTGTAGCTATTTGTGCTTATGATGGGTCTTGAAAAAGAGGGTATAATTCTCATTCTATTTAAAATGATGAAAATGTAATCATGTATCGAAGGGTTACATTTCTAACATACGTCTATTTTCTGGAATGGGTTTTTTCCTCAACATTCTTCTCGGCCATTATGAGCCACAATATTTGTTTTGTATTCTTCTCGAATGTAAACCTATAGCATAAGATGCATAGTTTTTTTTTATTTCTTGTTAGATTCCCTTTCTATGGTTTTGAATTCTTATATGATTTATTTGTTTGATTGAGACAGATCGACAGTAACACAGACGGACTAGTGGATTTCACCGAGTTTGTTGCAGCAACTCTTCACGTCCATCAGCTAGAGGAACATAACTCACAAAAATGGCAACAAGTATCACAAGCTGCATTTGAGAAATTTGATGTTGATAGAGATGGGTATATAACCCCTGAAGAACTAAAAATGGTACTCTTCTATTTCTCTTGTCGGTGCATGCACACTTTTCTCTCTATCTTTATTATAGCTGGCTGCCTAAGCAATTGAGTCGGAATGGAGTGGCGAAGCCAGGATTTCACCAGAAGGGGATCAATAATATGATACACTCCCTCCGTCCCATAATAAATGTCGCGTTTGACTTGTCAACTTTTGTAAGGAATGTGCTACACTTATTTGTGCATTGCTTGTGCAATGGTAAAGTTGCACCAAGTCTGTTTCCTTATCTAGAAACACAACATTTGTTTTGAGATAAAAAGTCCGACATTTACACTGGGACGGAGGGAGCATGTTATTCTTTCCTAAACCAAAGTTGGGGGTCAAAATAGCTAGAATTATTGTTATCCGTGGTAAAAATGTGATTTTTCTAAACTTAAGAGCGGTAAAGCTGACAGCTCCAAAATAAGGGGAGTCAAGTGACCGCCCCCCATTACCCCAACGTGGCTTCACCACTGTCTTTATTTCTACATATTTTTTTTCTGGGTCTGGTAAGACCTCATTGTGGTTTTGGCACTAACCCAAGTTTGATTTTGACTGGCTTGCAGCATACGGGCCTAAAAGGTTCAATAGACCCACTACTAGAAGAAGCAGATATTGACAAAGACGGGAAGATCAGCTTGCCTGAGTTTCGTAGGCTGTTAAGAACTGCTAGCATGACTTCAAACGTACCAAGCCCAACTGCACACAGAGCAGCTACAAGGAAGTCGTAAATTAAAAGAGCACGTTTTGTCAGAAGTTGGGAGAGAGAAACTATAGAAGGTAAAAGAGGTGGTGTATTTCCCATTTCAAAGGGCTGAAGATCCTGTTACGCTCTTTATCTATCTGGTGAATTTCTTATCCGCTGCTACGCTCAATTTAACCGCTTCTGGAAATTATTGTAGTTAATGATAGATCATGGGAGGCTCTTCAGGAATTGGGTTTGCATAGAGAAATGGTTGTCTTTGTAAAGTGTAAAAATGTAGTGTCATATTTAATGTACATTCTTTCGGGAGTTCCTTTTCACTTTCTTTTCGCTGTATAAGAGAAAATCAAAGGGTGATTATGAATATCAGTAAAATCAAAGGTTTCAAATTCATAGATTATTAAAAGCTTAAATTCTTAGCTATCTAGACAGGATCTGATGTATGTATTTTCAAATGAGTGTCTATTTTCAAGAAATATTTGTCCTAAAATGAGTGTCGTTTTTTAGCATAACTTTGTCTCTAAATGTTTTTATTTTTCGATTTTTTTTTTCACCGGTCTCTTTATACGTGCAAAACTAAATGTTTGGAAAGGAGATTACATATGAATCTTTGCCACCAAAGTGTACGACAAGTTGACATTTTCAAATGTCCCTTAAAATGAAATTTGGATACTCATTTAGGGACAGAGGCAGTACTATTTTTCACAAGATCCTGATGTTTATAATTATTATGTAGGTCATATTGATATTTGACCTCATAAACTATCTATATTGCTTCTAATTTTTTTCTGGTATAAAGAGCGGCGTAAGATGGTACCCTTTGTGTGTGGTGGATTACAAGTAGAAACTGGAAAGAGGGGGTAAATATCGAGAAAAAAAACGCGGTATCAGCATTCAAGTATATTTATCAACTTAAGTTGGTTGGATCGTAAGGTTATAAATCATGAACTATTGTCAGATACTGTACTTGATATTATGGCCTCTCATGAAGTTTTGTCTGCTTCTAGTTTGAGACAAGAACATGATCAGTATTGCTAGGATTCTTATAATGAATCTTCTTGCACCAAGATCCTTAGTTCAGGTAGTACTCAAACGAAATCAGTTCCCGACGCCGAAATGAAGAAGGGGGCAAAACAAAACCAAGTGTCGCCGATCCTTTGTCCAGAGAACTTCCAAGTCTAATGAATATGTCAGCAGCCCCATATCTGATAACTCACTTAACAGACTCATCTGAATTTTACTCGGGCTCAACTCCTTTTGACATCAATGGAAATACTCCCTCCGTCCCATACTTATTGCTACTAAATGGGAAGGCACGGGGACTAAGAAAATATGTTGAAAAAGTAAAGTATTGTGAGTGTGTAGGAGAGAGAAAATAAGTTAGTGGATAGTTGTTGTGAGTGGATAGGAGAGATAAAAGTGAACATTTTGGGTAAATAAGAATAAGTATGGGACGCCTAAAATGGAAATATGTAGCGATAAGTATGGGACGGAGAGTAGTATTATTAGGGTGAATATAGTCAAGGCAGGCATGGCTTCAACATAGGGAGTCTAGATCCAATATAAGTGAATCTAATCAGCTTGAAGATGAGTCTACAACTGATGAATTTTGCTCTACTGGAATAGTGGCAAACGATCCAACAACTGATGCATAATGAATAGGTTCAATGCTTCGTATCATCGTATACAACAACTGATGCAGAATAGGCCTTGTGCTGACGTGTGTTTCGTATCGTACACAACAACTGATCAAACAACTGATGCAGAATGAATATGTTCAATGCTTCGTATCATACCTTCCTCATTTGCATTAATAAGATTTAATGCTCTTGTGTTTACTCCGTACCATGATTATCGCGTCAAAATGATCTCACAGAGCTCATTTCTTTTTCTCCTCATTTTCCCAAATAAAAGACGTACCGAGTAGTGATGAAGTTAATGAATTCTCTCTTAACTTCAGGGGCCTGCATGCATCTAGTCCAGATGCAAAATGTGGTTTCTTCAAATGGGCTGATTCGAGATCCATGCAAAGAGTAGGAGGAAACAATCTCAGGAATATGCAGATCGCGACGAGACCGATAAAATAAATTGTTTGAGTTACAAGACAAAATTATTCAATAAAAGTATCATGATTTCATGAACAAAAAAAAAAAAAAAAAACTGATTATTTAATAAAATTAAAAATCTCTGGTAAAAAAAAAATCAGGGTTTAGACTTCAGAGAATGGAATTATTAGAGAAACCGAGAGACAATAAGCTATAGCTATGACGATGATCATCTCTTATCCAATTCGTTCTTTTCGCTTCCTTCTGAATCGTACGGTCCCGGCAAACAGGACAATTCAGTGACCTTAACGGCAGCCATTGATCAATGCAGTCCTTGTGGAACATGTGCTTACACTTGGGCAAAACCCTAATTTTGTCTCCGCCGTTGAACTCCTCCAAACAAATTGAGCAATTGTCGGTACAACCAGAAAGTAAATACAATGCCGGAACTCTGTATACAGTCACCGGAATCCCGGCGAGAGTTTCATCCGATCCGGCCTTTGATTTCACGAATCGCTGATGGTGACGTTGGCTGCTGCTTCGTAAACAGTTGAAACAAATCATAGATGCCATTTTCGTGTGTGTGTGTGTGTGTGAGAGAGAGAGAGAGAGAGAGAGAAGAATGGGTGTATTTATGTGTGCATACGGTTAGAGATATGAGGATGGAGAAATATCTAGGAAGTTGGCTTTGAGCTGAAATTTTGTTGCGATTGCGATAATGATGAAGGTTTGTTGCTTTACTTGCACTCCAATCGCTTGTGAACATTCAGCCTCTCTTAGGATTTGCTCCCATAATCACGAAACTCATATTATGACATGCGTACTATTTAATAAAATAGTGCCCAGTGATAACGCTGAGCCGTTATAAATTTAACGGGTTGTCATGTTGTGGAATTGACCCTCCAACACCCAAGCAATATCCCAAGAAAAATAATGGCACCACAAACAAGCACAAGAAATAAAGCACAAGAAAAGACACAGAAATTGTTAACATAGTTCGTCAATATGTTTGACTACGTCTGGGGGCACTACCAAGCCAGGATCTTGCACTATAATATGTTTGTAGGAAGTTACAATGAGTTATGGGGCGGAACTTTATTTATATAGCAAACCTAGAATGAGACCTAAACCTAAACATAAGAGAAAACCCGTCAAAACTGCAATTCCCCGAATTCACATCGGGGCACCAAGCGCCCGCTTGAATTAGAACTCCAGAAACCACGAACTCACTGGCCACTAGAGCGCCCGCCTGGGTGACCCCAGGCGCCCGCCTGCTCCTTCCGCCAGTTTTCCTCCTCTTTGTTCCTTAGAAGATCTCTACTCCAACAATCTCCCACCTAGAGATCAACCGCGTATACAAACCCCGTATCCGTCTTCAACTCATCATTGGTGTCGTCCTAGTGCTCACCTCGATCATGGTAGTGCCTTCCTCCTCTCCTATTCTCCAAGCCCCATTGAAGCTATACATAGCTTCAATTTATCAAGGTTTACCACCTTGGTTAACATGTCAGCCGGGTTCTCCGATCCCAATAACTTCTCCAGCCTTAAGATCTTCCTTTCCAAGAGATGCCTGATGTAGTGAAACCTCAGCTCAATGTGCTTCGTCCTAGAATGAAACGCCGGATTCCTAGCCAAATGAATTGCACTCTGACTGTCACTGTAGAGAGCATTACCACTTCGCGTCTTCCCAAGTTCACCCAAGAAGTTCTGCAACCATACCATCTCTTTGCTTGCCTCTGTCAATGCCACATATTCTGCTTCCGCAGTCGACTGAGCCACGATCTTCTGCAATTTAGAAGCCCAGGAGATAGCCGTACCACCCAATGTGAAAACATAACCCGTAGTACTTCTCCTCTTGTCTAGATCGCTTGATGCCAAATCCGCATCAACATAACCCGCTAACACGACCTCCTTGCTTGAGAAACATAGAGCCTTCCCAGCAGTACCCTTTAAGTAACACAGGATCCATTTGACCGCTTCCCAATGTTGCTTCCCTGGATTGCCCATGTACCGGTTGACTACTCCCACCGCATGTGCAATGTCCGGCCTTGTACACACCATTGCATACATTAGACTCCCCACTGCCGAAGCATATGGAGTCCTCTCCATCTTGTCACGCTCTTCCTTGCCCTTAGGTGAGTCCTTCTCGGATATACCCAATGGTGTCCCTGTTGGCTTCGCCTCTTCCATGCAAAACCTTGCCAAGACTTTCTCAACGTATTCTGCTTGTGAAAGAACAAACTTACCCGACTCCCTATTCCGGTCAATCCGCATGCCCAAGATTTTTCTGGCCTCCCCCAAATCCTTCATCTCGAAACGTTCTGACAAATGAGCCTTCAATCTGTTTACCTCTCTACTGCTAGAGCCCACTATTAGCATGTCATCCACATATAACAGCAAGATTATGTACCCGTTGTCTGTGTTCTTGAAGTAGCAACAATGATCCGCCTCACATCTGATAAAATCAATATCGTGCATGAATCCATCGAACTTTCTGTACCACTGCCTAGGAGCTTGTTTAAGGCCATACAAGCTCTTAGTCAATCTGCAAACCAGTTCCTCGCTACCCTTAGACAAGTAACCCTCTGGTTGTACCATGTAAATTTCTTCCTCCAAATCCCCATGAAGAAAGGCCGTCTTTACATCCATCTGTTCCAGCAGCAAATTATCTGCCACTACTATACCCAGAACCATTCTGATAGTGGTCATCTTCACAACAGGAGTGAATACCTCGGTGTAGTCAATACCGTATTTCTGCTGAAACCCTTTTACAATCAAACTTGCCTTGTAACGTTTACTGCCGTTTGCTTCCTCCTTTATCCTGTAAACCCACTTGTTATGCAATGCCTTTTTACCCTTAGGCAGTTTAATCAACTCCCAAGTTTTGTTGGCCTTTAATGAGTCCATCTCATCATCCATCGCAGCTTTCTACTTATCACAAAGTGCACTACGAACAGCCTCCGCATAACATTCCGGCTCACCACTATCTGTCAGCAACAAATAGTAATTTGAAGGAGTATACCTGTCAGGTGATCCACGCAATCTGCTGGATCTACGTAGCGAAATATCCGGTTCTGGAGTAAGTGGTTCATCTTCAGTGACCCCCTGACCTTGGTCATCATAAACTGTCCTGCTCCCACCCGAGTTTGGAATATCCACCTCAACAAATTCTGGTTCCGAACTAACCCCTTCAGATGCCCCCTTTCTGTCCTTGTACAATACATGTTCATTGAATACAACATCTCGACTACGAATAACCTTATGATTTTGATCATCCCAAAACTTATACCCGAAGTCATCCCCGCCATAACCAATAAACGTACATTTTACAGATTTAGCATCTAATTTAGTTCTATCAACAGAGTCTATATGAACATATGAAACGCAGCCAAATATGCGAAGAAAGGACAGATTTACCTGCTTGCCACTCCATGCTTCCTCTGGAATTTCATTTCCCAATGGTACCGATGGTCCCCGATTGATCAAGAAAGCTGCCATGTCAACTGCATATGCCCATAACGTCTTTGAAAGTCCACACTTCAACCTCATACTTCTAGCCCGCTCGTTCAATGTCCTGTTCATCCTCTCTGCAACCCCATTGTGTTGTGGTGTGCCCTTTGGAGTCTTCTCCATGTGAATGCCATTCGCTGCACAATATTCCTTGAACTCCCCGAGCTCATACTCCCCACCATTATCTGATCTCAAGCATTTAAGCTTAAGACCCGTCTGATTCTCCACCAAAGCCTTCCATTTCTTAAACACCTCGAATGCCTCATCTTTGTGTTTCAAGAAATAAACCCAGACTTTCCTTGTCAAATCATCAATAAACGACATGTAATAAGACGCACCACCCAGAGAAGTTACCGGGGCCGGCCCCCACAAATCCGTGTGGACCAGTTCCAACTTTGCTTCCCTCAAAGTCCTACCTGTTCTCGAGAAATTACTCCTCGCCTGTTTGCCAAACACACAATATTCGTAGATCCCCACGTCGACTGTCTTCAAACCCGGTAGTCTTCCCTTTGAGCAAAGTACCTTCATCCCCTTCTCACTCATGTGACCCAATCGAAAGTGCCACAAGTCCGTATCACCTTTGGCTGACGCCACCGCGATAATATCCTTGGTGTTATTCGCCAAATACAATGTCCCTTCTTTATTACCCCGAGCGATCTCAGAATCCTCCTTGGTAATAACCCAGTTTCTGCAGCCAAAAGTTACCTTGTAACCTTCTTCATCCAACTGCCCAACTGATAGCAGGTTCTTTTTCAAACCCGGAATGTGTCTGACCCCGTGTAGATGTAGGACCTTCCCGTCCGATGATCCTATTCTGACATCCCCCTTCCCCTTGATTTCCAAAGGCTCGCCATCCGCTAGATAGACCTTACCGAAATCACCGGAAGTATAATTTTCGATCTCCTTTGCATGCCCGCATGAGTGGAATGATGCCCCCGAATCCAGCACCCATGATTCTAGCGCACTACTAACACTTAGAACCAGTACATCTTCACCTTCGATTATCACATTCGCCGATTTATCCCTTCACATGGGACAATCCTTCTTGTAGTGTCCTAACGCCTTACAATGATAGCATTGAACCGATCCTTTCGCGACCCTTGGTTTGTCTCTGATCTCCACGGCCTTGCCCTTACTGTTGGGTTTTGAGCAAACATGCGCAGCGGAATAAAACCCAAAAGCCTAGATCCGATCACGATGATTAAATTAATACGAGGATGAATTTAGAACACTAACCGTGACGGAGCTTTAAAATTCTGAGATCTTCAATCTTTGTTCTTCGCGCTTCTTTGAATCACGAACGCAGGAACGACCGCAAAACTTGGATCATGAACTTTGAAGGAGTTGATGCCAACGCCCTCTATGTTTATCCACACGCGAACGAATTTCAAGAACGATTCTTGAACCGGATTGCTAGACCCAATAGAAACTCTTTCTACTTTGAAGGCTATATGGAAAATCATGTTCTTGTTCTTGAGGAAGAAGAAGAACTTGTTTTTCTCTCTCTCGGAGGCTCTCTAATTGATATGGAATCAATCTCTGATTGATTAGGTCGTTGTTAGGAGTTTATATACTTATTAGTCCTAAACCTTTTAGGAGAAATAGGTTAAAACCCGTCACAACACGAAATCTGTCATTGGGCCCGAACAGGGCCTGCTCGGCCGAGTCCTTTGAGGTGCTCGGCCGAGCGCCTCTTAAAATCTTCTTTCTGTTTCCCTTGCTCGGCTGAGTCCTTTGGGGTGCTCGGCCGAGCACCAGCAGAAAGTCATTTATAGCCTTTTAAACAATTCGTTCTTTTGTGTGTGACCCCATAGGATTATATTAAGTTGGCAATGAGCTCAAAAACATTTGTGCTCATAAATCATGAGCGGACTCTAGCAAGCCATCATGACTACCCAATTAATATAACTTGTATAAGTTCGTGAATCCTTTATAGAACATATTACAATCTCTTTGTTTCACGATGTCTATTGAACGTAAGCCATGGTCAATGGTCAACTTACAATGTTCAATGCTTTCTCGATCCCGAATGTATTGATAGTACAAATCTTATTTGAGCACGGCCATGCATTTCATCAATACCATTCGTCGAGTGGCCAAAGCTTGACATCTCTCTTGACGAGGAACAAATCCCTTCTAGATTAATTACCTTTCCCTACATGAATCCGATTACGCCAATCATATTATTTATAGCTACCCGTTTAGGGGTAACGTTTGAATATGTCAAACGTAATGTTCATCAAGTGGAAGACTGTGATAATCTCAGGTCTAAAGATTCCAGTAATATAACTATATGAGACTTAATTATGACATAATGACCATGACATAAATCTCATATGGGTCAGTCCAGTATTTGGTCTCCAACAAATACCCATAAGTTTAATTGTATCCCATACACCATAATCATCATATGAATATCTATTAAACTTATACTAACAATCATTCATAATTATCAGGGACGTGGATTATTATAATAAAAATGCAAAAGATATAATAATCAATCATTCAATATCTTTAATATAAATAACATTAATCGTTTTACAAAACGTGCCTAGAGCATACAACACCAACAATCTCCCACTTGCACTAGGCCTTATTAATGTATCGAATACCCATAGACCTAACATGACCATCATGCTTCGTTTGAGGAAGACCCTTTGTTAATGGGTCGGCAATGTTATCATCAGTTGGTACTCTGCATATATTCACGTCACCTCTGTTAATGATTTCTCGAATGACATGGTAACGCCTAAGTATGTGTTTGGACTTCTGATGGTTTCTTGGTTCCCTTGCTTGAGCAATAGCACCATTATTATCACAATAAAGGTCTATTGGATCAGCAATGCTAGGAACTACCTCTAGTTCAGTTATGAACTTCTTGATCCAAACAGCTTCTTTAGCAGCATCGGATGCAGCAATATACTCAGCTTCCGTTGTAGAATCAGCGACAGTACTTTGCTTAGAACTCTTCCAGCTAACAGCACCTCCATTAAGCACAAATACAAATCCAGATTGCGATCTAAAATCATCCTTGTCGGTTTGGAAGCTTGCATCTGTGTAACCACTTACAACAAGATCACCTTCCACACCTCCATACACCAAGAACGAATCTTTAGTCCTTCGCAAGTACTTAAGAATCGTCTTGACTGCAATCCAATGATTTTCACCAGGATTTGATTGGTATCTACTGGTCATGCTCAAAGCATACGAGACATCGGGTCTAGTACATATCATGGCATACATGATTGATCCAATTGCGGAAGCATATGGAATCCCAATCATTCTCTTATGCTCATCAGTTGTCTTAGGACACTGATTCTTGCTTAGAGTTATGCCATGTCCTACTGGCAAATTTCCTCTCTTAGAGTTTTCCATGCAGAATCTCTTAAGAACTTTGTCAATATATGTACCTTGACTTAAACCAATCAATTTCTTGGATCTATCACGATAGATCCTAATGCCAAGGATATAAGCGGCTTCTCCCATATCTTTCATAGAGAAACACTTTCCTAACCAAGTCTTTACAGACTGCAGTGCGGGAATGTCGTTTCCTATGATCAATATGTCATCAACATATAGTACCAGAAATAATACTACCCTCCCACTAATCTTCTTGTAAACGCAAGGTTCATCTTCGTTCTTGATGAAGCCAAACTCTTTGACCGATTCATCAAATCGAAGATTCCAACTCCTAGAGGCTTGCTTCAATCCATAAATGGATCGTTGCAATTTGCATACTTTGTTAGAATTTTCTGGAATTACAAAACCTTCATGTTGTGTCATGTAAACATCCTCAAGTAAGTTCCCGTTAAGGAACGCTGTTTTGACATCCATTTGCCATATCTCATAGTTAAAATATGCGGCTATGGCAAGTAAAATTCTTATAGACTTGATCATTGCTACGGGCGAAAAGGTTTCATCATAGTCGATTCCATGAATCTGCCTATAGCCTTTCGCTACAAGTCTAGCTTTATAAGTATGCACCTTTCCATCCATGTCAGTTTTCTTTTTGAAAACCCATTTGCATCCTATGGTTTTTACACCTTCGGGCGCATCAATCAAGTTCCAAACTTGATTATCATACATGGATTTAATTTCAGATTCCATGGCTCCAAGCCATTTATCTGAATCAGGAGCGGACATCGCTTCTTGGTAGGAAGTAGGTTTGTCATCAACTATGACTTCTACTTCATTGCTATCCGTCATGAGAAATCCATATCTCTCAGGTTCAGATCGCACCCTACCAGTTCTGCAAGGAACTTGAGTATTCTGAATAGGTTCCACAACTCTTTGTGAAACTTGTTCAGATCCAACATTTTGTTCCATGTAATTTTCGGGTTCTCGAATTTCTTCGAGATTAATTTTACTCCCACTAATTCCTTTGGAGAGAAACTCTTTCTCTAGAAAGGTACCATGACGGGCAACAAACACTTTGTTTTCCGCGCGGTTGTAAAAGTAATAACCCTTAGTTTCCTTAGGGTAACCAACGAAAATACATTTATCAGATTTAGGTGTGAGTTTGTCAGATATGAGCTTCTTAACAAATGCTTCACAACCCCAAATCTTCATGAAAGACAAACTAGGTTTTCTTCCAGTCCACATCTCATGTGGAGTCTTTGGAACAGATTTTGTTGGAACATTATTTAGTGTTAGTGCAGCAGTTTCTAGTGCATGTCCCCAAAAGGTTAAAGGAAGATCAACTTGACTCATCATGGAGCGGACCATATCCAAAAAAGTCCTATTTCTCCGTTCGGACACACCATTCCATTGTGGTGTCCCAGGTGGAGTTAATTGTGAAACAATTCCACAATCTTTCAGATGATTGTCAAATTCTTGGCTTAAATATTCTCCACCACGATCTGATGAAGTGCTTTAATAGTTTTGCCAAGTTGATTTTGTACTTCATTTTGAAATATTCTAAATATCTCAAAAGATTCACTTTTATGTTTCATTAAGTAGACATAGCCATATCTACTAAAATCATCAGTAAAAGTTATGAAGTATTGATATCCTCCCCTAGCATTGCAACTCATTGGTCCACACACATCAGTATGTATGAGGGCCAATAAGTCATTAGCCCTTTCACTACTCTTAGTAAAAGGTGCCTTAGTCATTTTTCCAAGTAAACATGACTCACAAGTTTCATATGATTCAAAATCATGTGAATCTAGAAGTCCGTCCCCATGGAGTTTTGAGATACGCTTCTCATTAATATGACCAAGACGGCAATGCCACAAATAAGTATGATTTACATCATTAGGTTTGGATTTCTTATTTACATTATAAACATTCTCATTATTCCTACTTTCAACATCAAGAACATAAAGGCCATTAAATGAACATGCAGTACAATACAGCATATCATTTAAATAAATAGAAAACTTCTTATTTTCAATAAGAAACTTAAAACCTTCATTATCCAAACAAGAAATTGAAATAATATTTCTACTTAAATCCGGAACGTAATAACAATTGTTCAAAACAAGAATTAATCCGCTAGGTAAAATGACATCATATGTTCCTACGGCTAATGCAGCAACTCTTGCTCCATTCCCCATGCGTAGGTCCACTTCGCCATCTTTAAGTAGCCTTCTATTCCTTAGTCCCTGCACATTTAAACAAATGTGAGATCCACATCCAGTATCTAATACCCAGGAGCTAGAAGTAGAAAGTAGAATATCTATAACATAGATACCTGAAGTAGATGCAGTCCCACCGCTCTTCTTCTTCTTTAACACTTCCTTGTAAACCTTGCAATTTCGTTTCCAATGTCCAATCTCATTGCAGTGGAAACAAATTGCATCCTTTTGGGAAGCAGGTTTAGCCACATTAGCTTTGGTAACAATTGCCTTGCTAATCTTGGGTTTGACAACTTTTGCCTTACCTTTTCCTTTGCCTTTTGGCCCTTTCCTTCCTTAGACACAATGAGTACAGGAGCGGTCTCTTTACCGATTTTATTTTCTGCCTGCTTAAGCATCCCATGCAATTCAGACATAGTCTTATCCATCCCTTGCATATTAAAGTTCATGACGAACTGATTATAGCTTTTGGGCAATGAATTAAGAATAAAATCGGTAGCCAACTCAATCTCAATTGGATGGCCAAGCCTCTCTAGTTTCTCAAAGTAAGCCTTCATTTTCAAAACATGAGGGCTCACAGACTGTCCTTCGCTCATCTTGCATGAGACTAGGGCAGCTATGGTGTCGAACCTCTCTTGCCTTGCTTGTTCTTGGAACATATCTTTCAATGTAGCAGCAAGGTCAAATGCTTCCAAGTGTTCAAGAATCTTCTGAAGTTCTGAACACATGGCCGCAAGCATAAGACAACCCACCTCACGAGAATCATTCACATGTTTCTTGTAGGCGTTTCTCTCATCCTTGGGTGCATTAGAAGCAGGTTCTTCTTCAGGAACGGGCTCATCAAGAATATAGAGCTTATCCTCATGCTTTAGAACAATTCTAAGGCTACGGATCCAATCCGTATAGTTAGCTACATCTTCTTGAAGTTTCTCCTTCTCAAGGATAGATCGCAGTGATAAGTTTGTATTCTGAGCCATTATCTACAATTATGCAAACATATAATTAAATATAAGTACCAACTTAATTAAAGATATTAAATTAATAGTATTTTACAAATACTCCTACTAAATTATATAACCTTCATATACATCCAATGTATAATATAATTTGAATGTGTTAAGATCCATATTTCACTTAACTTTGAGTCGGCTAGGGCACGACTGCTCAAAATAAGTTATTTAGGTAGACAACTCCTTGTCAATCATATCGTATATGACTCTTAGATCTTTTATGAGATTTTAGATATCGTATATCTAACATGTTTTAATCTCATTTGTGCCTCAGACCCAAAACTGTTTTGATAGCCTAATTAAGTTAAACAATTTTAAACGTATAGGAATCACTGTTTCCTCATCTTGCTCATAAATGGATAGAATCAATGCACCTACGCTAGGGCGTAACCCACACAAAACTACCCACGTACTAACAAGTGTTTTAATCATGGATTGGCACGGAATTTAAATTTTAAAGAAGGTTCATGACATATAGCATGGTCAATGTTTATAGTCACATAATATAAACACATAAAGCAACGGTTAATAATTTAACTAATCTCATTAATTAAATTAAGATTTCATGTGATTGATTTATGGGGATAAATTCTTTAACACATTATTGAGAGCACGATTGTACGGTCGAAACTAAGTCAGAAGGCATCCACAATCCCGTACCAAATTTAGAAACTAGAAGAAACAACTATGTAAGGTCGAAACTAAGCCAATAGGCATCCACAATCCCTTACATAAAGTAACTCGATTCTAAATTCTTTTGTCCCATCAATTCATTACTTTGACCTTGATATTTGTTTTCAGGAAACACGGTTTCTCAAACCAGCCATCTGACAAACAAATTCAATCCAAAGTGATTTAAACAAGCCATTTAATTTCAGGAAACACGGTTTCTAAAACCAGCCATCTGAAAAACAAATTCTGTCCAAAATCAACCTGCTCGGCCGAGTCCTTTAAGGTGCTCGGCCGAGCGCCTCTGTGTTCCAGAAAACCCTTTGCTTCTGACGACTCTGCTCGGCCGAGTCTTATAGACTGCTCGGCCGAGCACCACGAACAGAACAGATTTTCTTGTCGAATTTTAATTCTAAGATTGCTTTCCCGATTCATTTAGGATTTGGTGTTCATAATGATCATATCATCATGTTCATCAAAACCTTGAATAAACGATTTATTCAGGAATCAAAGATCATCAACAAATCAATCCAATTAATTTTTGATAATCTAAAAGAACATAATAATCAAATTATTATTGCAATCGTAGATCCCACATAACTTATTTAAACGGTGCGATTTTATGATTTCAATATATCTCATATACAAACATAAAACTCAGATCACATAAACATCTTGAATCCAAATTCACATAGCATGCCAAAACATATAATCCAATTATATCATTAACATGTTATTATTAAAATAATCATGATGAACGGGGCTCTGATACCACTGTTGGGTTTTGAGCAAACATGCGCAGCGGAATAAACCCCAAAATCCTAGATCCGATCACGATGATTAAATTAATACGAGGATGAATTTAGAACACTAACCGTGACGGAGCTTTAAAATTCTGAGATCTTCAATCTTTGTTCTTCGCGCTTTCTTTGAATCACGAACGCAGGCGACCGCAAAACTTGGATCATGAACTTTGAAGGAGTTGAAGCCAACGCCCTCTATGTTTATCCACACGTGAACGAATTTCAAGAACGATTCTTGAACCGGATTGCTAGACCCAATAGAAACTCTTTCTACTTTGAAGGCTATATGGAAATCATGTTCTTGTTCTTGAGGAAGAAGAAGAACTTGTTTTTCTCTCTCTCGGAGGCTCTCTAATTGATATGGAATCAATCTCTGATTGATTAGGTCGTTGTTAGGAGTTTATATACTTATTAGTCCTAAACCTTTTAGAGAAATAGGTTAAAACCCGTCACAACACGAAATCTGTCATTGGGCCCGAACAGGGCCTCTCGGCCGAGTCCTTTGAGGTGCTCGGCCGAGCGCCTCTTAAAATCTTCTTTCTGTTTCCCTTGCTCGGCCGAGTCCTTTGGGGTGCTCGGCCGAGCACCAGCAGAAATTCATTTTTAGCCTTTTAAACAATTCGTTCTTTTGTGTGTGACCCCATAGGATTATATTAAGTTGGCAATGAGCTCAAAAAACATTTGTGCTCATAAATCATGAGCGGACTCTAGCAAGCCATCATGACTACCCAATTAATATAACTTGTATAAGTTCGTGAATCCTTTATAGAACATATTACAATCTCTTTGTTTCACGATGTCTATTGAACGTAAGCCATGGTCAATGGTCAACTTACAATGTTCAATGCTTTCTCGATCCCGAATGTATTGATAGTACAAATCTTATTTGAGCACGGCCATGCATTTCATCATACCATTCGTCGAGTGGCCAAAGCTTGACATCTCTCTTGACGAGGAACAAATCCCTTCTAGATTAATTACCTTTCCCTACATGAATCCGATTACGCCAATCATATTATTATATAGCTACCCGTTTAGGGGTAACGTTTGAATATGTCAAACGTAATGTTCATCAGTGGAAGACTGTGATAATCTCAGGTCTAAAGATTCCAGTAATATAACTATATGAGACTTAATTATGACATAATGACCATGACATAAATCTCATATGGGTCAGTCCAGTATTTGGTCTCCAACAAATACCCATAAGTTTAATTGTATCCCATACACCATAATCATCATATGAATATCTATTAAACTTATACTAACAATCAATCATAATTATCAGGGACGTGGATTATTATAATAAAAATGCAAAAGATATAATAATCAATCATTCAATATCTTTAATATAAATAACATTAATCGTTTTACAAAACGTGCCTAGAGCATACAACACCAACAATCTCCCACTTGCACTAGGCCTTATTAATGTATCGAATACCCATAGACCTAACATGACCATCATGCTTCGTTTGAGGAAGATCCTTTGTTAATGGGTCGGCAATGTTATCATCAGTTGGTACTCTGCATATATTCACGTCACCTCTGTTAATGATTTCTCGAATGACATGGTAACGCCTAAGTATGTGTTTGGGACTTCTGATGGTTTCTTGGTTCCCTTGCTTGAGCAATAGCACCATTATTATCACAATAAAGGTCTATTGGATCAGCAATGCTAGGAACTACCTCTAGTTCAGTTATGAACTTCTTGATCCAAACAGCTTCTTTAGCAGCATCGATGCAGCAATATACTCAGCTTCCGTTGTAGAATCAGCGACAGTACTTTGCTTAGAACTCTTCCAGCTAACAGCACCTCCATTAAGCACAAATACAAATCCAGATTGCGATCTAAAATCATCCTTGTCGGTTTGGAAGCTTGCATCTGTGTAACCACTTACAACAAGATCACCTTCCACACCTCCATACACCAAGAACGAATCTTTAGTCCTTCGCAAGTACTTAAGAATCGTCTTGACTGCAATCCAATGATTTTCACCAGGATTTGATTGGTATCTACTGGTCATGCTCAAAGCATACGAGACATCGGGTCTAGTACATATCATGGCATACATGATTGATCCAATTGCGGAAGCATATGGAATCCCAATCATTCTCTTATGCTCATCAGTTTTGTCTTAGGACACTGATTCTTGCTTAGAGTTATGCCATGTCCTACTGGCAAATTTCCTCTCTTAGAGTTTTCCATGCAGAATCTCTTAAGAACTTTGTCAATATATGTACCTTGACTTAAACCAATCAATTTCTTGGATCTATCACGATAGATCCTAATGCCAAGATATAAGCGGCTTCTCCCATATCTTTCATAGAGAAACACTTTCCTAACCAAGTCTTTACAGACTGCAGTGCGGGAATGTCGTTTCCTATGATCAATATGTCATCAACATATAGTACCAGAAATAATCCTACCCTCCCACTAATCTTCTTGTAAACGCAAGGTTCATCTTCGTTCTTGATGAAGCCAAACTCTTTGACCGATTCATCAAATCGAAGATTCCAACTCCTAGAGGCTTGCTTCAATCCATAAATGGATCGTTGCAATTTGCATACTTTGTTAGAATTTTCTGGAATTACAAAACCTTCATGTTGTGTCATGTAAACATCCTCAAGTAAGTTCCCGTTAAGGAACGCTGTTTTGACATCCATTTGCCATATCTCATAGTCAAAATATGCGGCTATGGCAAGAATAATTCTTATAGACTTGATCATTGCTACGGGCGAAAAGGTTTCATCATAGTCGATTCCATGAATCTGCCTATAGCCTTTCGCTACAAGTCTAGCTTTATAAGTATGCACCTTTCCATCCATGTCAGTTTTCTTTTTGAAAACCCATTTGCATCCTATGGTTTTTACACCTTCGGGCGCATCAATCAAGTTCCAAACTTGATTATCATACATGGATTTAATTTCAGATTCCATGGCTCCAAGCCATTTATCTGAATCAGGAGCGGACATCGCTTCTTGGTAGGAAATAGGTTCGTCATCAACTATGACTTCTACTTCATTGCTATCCGTCATGAGAAATCCATATCTCTCAGGTTCAGATCGCACCCTACCAGTTCTGCGAGGAACTTGAGTATTCTGAATAGGTTCCACAACTCTTTGTGAAACTTGTTCAGATCCAAACATTTTGTTCCATGTAATTTTCGGGTTCTCGAATTTCTTCGAGATTAATTTTACTCCCACTAATTCCTTTGGAGAGAAACTCTTTCTCTAGAAAAGTACCATGACGGGCAACAAACACTTTGTTTTCCGTGCGGTTGTAAAAGTAATAACCCTTAGTTTCCTTAGGGTAACCAACGAAAATACATTATCAGATTTAGGTGTGAGTTTTGTCAGATATGAGCTTCTTAACAAATGCTTCACAACCCCAAATCTTCATGAAAGATAAACTAGGTTTTTCTTCCTGTCCACATCTCATGTGGAGTCTTTGGAACAGATTTTGTTGGAACATTATTTAGTGTTAGTGCAGTAGTTTCTAGTGCATGTCCCCAAAAGGTTAAAGGAAGATCAAACTTGACTCATCATGGAGCGGACCATATCCAATAAAGTCCTATTTCTCCGTTCGGACACACCATTCCATTGTGGTGTCCCAGGTGGAGTTAATTGTGAAATAATTCCACATCTTTCAGATGATTGTCAAATTCTTGGCTTAAATATTCTCCACCACGATCTGATCGAAGTGCTTTAATAGTTTTGCCAAGTTGATTTTGTACTTCATTTTGAAATATTCTAAATATCTCAAAAGATTCACTTTTATGTTTCATTAAGTAGACATAGCCATATCTACTAAAATCATCAGTAAAGTTATGAAGTATTGATATCCTCCCCTAGCATTGCAACTCATTGGTCCACACACATCAGTATGTATGAGGGCCAATAAGTCATTAGCCCTTTCACTACTCTTAGTAAAAGGTGCCTTAGTCATTTTTCCAAGTAAACATGACTCACAAGTTTCATATGATTCAAAATCATGTGAATCTAGAAGTCCGTCCCCATGGAGTTTTGAGATACGCTTCTCATTAATATGACTAAGATGGCAATGCCACAAATAAGTATGATTTACATCATTAGGTTTGGATTTCTTATTTACATTATAAACATTCTCATTATTCCCACTTTCAACATCAAGAACATAAAGGCCATTAAATGAACATGCAGTACAATAAAGCATATCATTTAAATAAATAGAAAACTTCTTATTTTCAATAAGAACACTTAAAACCTTCATTATCCAAACAAGAAATTGAAATAATATTTCTACTTAAATCCGGAACGTAATAACAATTGTTCAAAACAAGAATTAATCCGCTAGGTAAAATGACATCATATGTTCCTATGGCTAATGCAGCAACTCTTGCTCCATTCCCCATGCGTAGGTCCACTTCGCCATTTTTAAGTAGCCTTCTATTCCTTAGTCCCTGCACATTTAAACAAATGTGAGATCCACATCCCAGGAGCTAGAAGTAGAAAGTAGAATATCTATAACATAGATACCTAAAGTAGATGCAGTCCCACCGCTCGCTCTTCTTCTTCTTTAACTCTTCCTTGTAAACCTTGCAATTTCGTTTCCAATGTCCAATCTCATTGCAGTGGAAACAAATTTGCATCCTTTTGGGAAGCATGTTTAGCCACATTAGCTTTGGCAACAATTGCCTTGCTAATCTTGGTGTTTGACAACTTTTGCCTTACCCTTTCCCTTGGCCTTTTGGCCCGTTTCCTTCCTTAGACACAATGAGTACAGAGCGGTCTCTTTAACCGATTTTATTTTCTGCCTGCTTAAGCATCCCCATGCAATTCAGACATAGTCTTATCCATCCCTTGCATATTAAAGTTCATGACGAACTGATTATAGCTTTTGGGCAATGAATTAAGAATAAAATCGGTAGCCAACTCAATCTCAATTGGATGGCCAAGCCTCTCTAGTTTCTCAAAGTAAGCCTTCATTTTCAAAACATGAGGGCTCACAGACTGTCCTTCGCTCATCTTGCATGAGACTAGGGCAGCTATGGGTCGAACCTCTCTTGCCTTGCTTGTTCTGTGGAACATATCTTTCAATGTAGCAGCAAGGTCAAATGCTTCCAAGTGTTCAAGAATCTTCTGAAGTTCTGAACACATGGCCGC